>VDFB02053284.1:0-31184 GCA_007258455.2 Sequoia sempervirens | reverse complement strand
GATTGTTCAACATGTATGAGATGGATTCTACACCAAACAAGGTTTTCCTCATGAAGAAATTGTACAATTTGAAGATGAAGGAAGATAGTAATGTATCAAATCATTTAAATAAATTTAATACATTGATTAGGGGTGATCCCACAAAGCTGGTTTATAATTTCTGGGAGATCCTGATTTTTGCTAAAATCAAATATTTTTAGAAAACATAATGATTTAAGCCTTAAAAAGTTACATTAAAGAATTCCAATTTAAGAGGGTTTGATCAAACTACCTTAGATCAAACCCCCTTGGATAGAACCCCGCTTGTTTTAAACCATACCTATAACATAGTCTCCTTTACACCTATGAAAATACTGATAAAAAACCACTTTTGATTTACCTTTTGGGGGATCAAATGAATTTATTTAATTTTTTTTTATGTAGTCCTTATTATAAGCTTCCCAAAAATTATAATTTTAAATAAATTTAATTTTATTATTATATTTATTTTTTATTTCTTGTGAATGTAGGTTTTTCACCGAAAATCAAGATCTCTGTTATGCACATGTGAAAAAATAGAATATTTTAATTTTTTTAAAATACCGATGCACGGAATCTTAAAGTCTAGATGAACAAAAATAAAATTGGAATTTTTTGTCTGAGACAAAAAAAAGTTACCTGCGTTATCACACGATCGCTATATAATTGGTTTTGACTTGAGAGCTTGATTAAAGAAAAAATATTCAATAAAAAACTATCTAACCAAGTGGAAGGACTCAATATCAGAGTTACAAATCTAAATTTGAAAGAATTAGAATTTTATCCTTCATGAAAAAAAAATTATTCGTTATACGGTGAGTGTCACTTTTTAAAAATGTCGTTTTGTGAAAAAAACTAGTTTTCGAGGGAGATGGAAAAAAAGTGCAATCTGATTCCATAAATTTTGAAAAAAATATATTTAGAATCTACAAACAAAATGTCATGAAACTCTAGTTTGCATCATCTTCAAATTCCTCACGGTTTAGCCGCTATAGGTGCCCAAAAGTGAAGATTTAGTTAAAAAGATTATTTTAGTGTCTAGTTTGGCCAAAAATTGTAAACCACTATTGTGGGATTACCCTTAGTAAATTACTTTATGTTGAAATTAAATTGGAAGATGAAATCAATTCCATCTTACTATTGTGTTCTTTACTCAATAACTAGAAAGGAGTTGTTACGGATGTTAGCAAATCAACATCTGGTGAGAAAGGAAACATGCTAAAGTTTGATGATGTTGTTGGGATTCTTCTTAATGAGGATATGAGAAGAAAAAAATCAAGGTACTTCATCAGGAGATGCTTTGGTAACTGAAAGGAGGGGGAGATCACAATAGCAAGGGAGGAACAACCATAGAAGAAGATCAAAATCTAAAGACATAAATATTAGTTGTTAATATTGTGATAAGGAAGACCACTTGAAGCTCAAAATTGCTAGTCATTGAAAAATATTGAAATTTAGTCAAAAGAAAATAAGGAAAATTCAATATATGAAGAAGATGTAGGTGCTATTGTTCTATCTATAGGAGAAGCTATAAAAAATGTTTGGGTGCTTGATTACTAAGCATATTTTCATGCCACATTATGTAGGAAGCATTTCAAAAGCTGTCAAAGTGGTAACTTGGGTAAGGTTTATCTATGTGATAATGAACCTTGTTATATTGTTGGAAAATGATATGTTTTATTGAAACTAAAAAATGGTAATATTTGATTGCTATGGGATGTTAGACATGTCCTTAACCTCAAAAGAAACTTGATTTTGGCTGGGTAGTTGGATGCTCAAGGTTGCAACATTACTTTTGAGTTAAGTATGTGGAAGGTGACAAAATGAGCCTTGGTGATTGAAAAAATAAGTAAATTAGACATTTTGTATGTGCTAGAGAGTCGCGTTGAAGTGGGAGCTACAATGGCAGTAGCAAACAACAACATGCAACTTTGGTATAAAAGGCTAAGTCACATGAGTAAGAAGGGCCTTGATATTTTGCACAAAAAAGATCAACTTCCAAGTTTGAAATTGGTATATTTAGCTCATTGTGTGAGCATTGCATATATGACAAACAAAAGAGGATCAACATTTCTACACATGAAAAGAAGACATGCTCGTTGGAATTAGTGTATTGAAATGTTTTTGGCCTCACATAACATCTATTGGTGGGTCAAATTTTATTGTCACTTTTTTCGATGATCACACTAAGAAGGTTTGTGTTTATATGTTGAAAAGGAAATTTTAAATATTTGGCATGTTTAAAAATTTCAAAGCACTTGTAGAAAGAAAAACTAGAAACAAAAATAAGTGCTTAAAAATGAATAACGAAGGTGAATTTTGTTTTATATAATTTTATCAGTTTTGTGTAAAGAATGGTATCTAAAGGATTAAAATTGTTCCCTTTGCACCACAAGAAAATGGTGCAAATGAAAGGTTGAACAAAAATATTTTGGAGAGATCTCGTAGCATGCTTTCAAATGTAGGAATGGGAAAACAATTTTGGGCAATGGTTGTGAATACATCAATGTATTTAATTAATTGAGGTCCAACTCTTGGTTAGATTTTTAAGTTCTCAAAGATAAGGCTGGGAAAGAGGATTTCATAAAATCATTTGTAAGTGTTTGGGTGTGAAGATTTTATTCATATCCCTCAACAAAAAAAGAACAAAGCTTGATGTGAAATCCAAAAGATGTAGCTTCATTAGATACAAAGATGAGAAATATGGTTACTAGCTACGGGATCTAGTCTCCAAGCAAGTTACAAGAAGTAGAGATGTAATTTCCAATGAAAATATAAGGCCAAGCTTACCAAAATAGGGGATTCCTACAAAATAATATATTCCATTGGATGATATTAGAAATAGAACTATTGCATTTAAATTACAACATCATACCCAATCACAACCACAACAACAAAAAAATTAGACACAATAAAATCTTTAATGTTTGTCGCCCAACACATAAAGTTTTTCACCTTATTCACAATACATTCAACATATTCTACCATCCCATATCCAACATAACTTGGGATCACACACACTTCAAAATATGTCGTTGCATTCACATATAAATTTTTCGACCAATGAGACAAAACTTGCAGCCCAATTTAACTCAAAATCTGCCACCTCACTCATAGTTTTTTACTCTACCATTGAATCAAGAGATTGGATCTCCAAATATTCAAGACATCGAGACATAGGATTATAACACTTGTGCTCATTAGTAGGGCAACACACCATTGGAGCAAGTTCATCCCACTTGTACATCTGAGCAAGGCAATACACAAGAGTCTATTCCTCAAGTTCAAAGGTCTACCAGGGAGCTCATGCCTCCAACTAAATATAATGACTTTATTCAACATGTATTTATTTTGAATGAGCCTAAACCTGCCATGTTTGAAGAAGTGTGTAATGACATAGACTCCAAAAATGGATGGTTGCAATGAGAGATGAGATGGGATCTTTAATGGAAAACCACACATGGGATTTGGTCCCTCTTCCACCTCACAAAAACCATTCAAAAATAGGTGGGTGTGTAGATTGAAGGAAGAAGAGGGTAGGAAGAAGTGGTATAGTGTTGAGAAAAATTTCTCCAAGTGTGAATATGATCCAGGTGTGTATTATAATGTTTTAGATAATGGTGAATTTGTGTTGTTATTGTATGTTGATGATAATGCTACTGACAGGAAATGGTTGTTGTTAGCAAGTTGAAACAACAATTGGATAACAAATTGTTAATGAAGGATTTGGGGGCTACCAAGAAAATCCTTGGAATGAGTATCATCAAAGATAGGAAGAAAAGAGAATTGAAATTGTCACAAGAAAAATATATTGAGAAGGTTTAGGACATGTTTATATGAAGAGTGCTAAGGCAATAAACACACTTCTAGTTGATCACTTCAAGTTATCCTCTAAGATGTGTTCTAAGACATTGGGAAAAAAGAGCACATGAGAAGAGTGCCTTATTCTACTACTGTTTGGAGCCTTATGTATGCAATGGTCTACACAAGACCCAACATTGCTCATGTAGTGGTAATCAACCAATATATGAGTAATCTAGAAAAAATCCATTGGTAGGTTGTAAAATGGATTTTTAGATACTTGAAGGGTACACCATATTATGTTTTGAGCTTTAAAGGACAAGATGCACAACTACAAGGTTTTGTTGACTTTGACATGGCTAGTGATTTGGACAAAAGACTATCAACCATTGGATATGTGTTCACTTTTGCAAGGGTAGTGATTAGTTGGGTTTCTAGGTTATACAAAAGTGGTTTCTCTTTCCACTATGGAAACATAATACATTGCACTTACTAAAGGGGCTAAGGAAATGTTGTGGTTGCAGCGACTATTAGCAGAATTGGAAAGTAAACAACAAAATTTCACTTTGTATAGTGACAACAGAAGTGCAATTCATCTAGCAAAGCATCCAACCTTTCATTCATGAACAAAGCACATTGAGCTTTGATAGATGATTTTATCTGAAGTGTCCTTGAACAAGATAAGCTGAAGTTGGAGAAGATTCATACTAACTTCGATCCTACAGATGTATTTAAAGGCTATTTCAAAGCAGAAGCTGGAGTTTTACAGACCTTCACTCGGTCTGATTAAAATGTGACATTAATCTTGAAAAAGTGGGTCACATCTTCTAGCTTAGCTATTTGTAGAATCTAGATTGGACTTCAAAGTGAGATTGTTTGGTTGTGAAGCCCAACCATCACATAAGACGATAAACTCTTCTTTTCCCTACTCCTTTGTCTTTTCGTATCCTTGGAGACTTTGTCTACATGTTTGGAAAATTGATCATTTGTAATATGTTTAAAAACTTCAATGTATTCACTGCTGACAGACAATAAGAGATAAATATCCTTGCCAACCATTAATTGATGAACCAATAATTCTTAATGTCGGTGTATATTTGCTGTGTCTATTTTCTTATTGTCTCCGTTTTTTCTAATTTCTGTTTTGATGTTACTTAAACCTTCAATCTGCTCCATTTCCTTAACAATCCGCACTCTCAGATAACCAGGAGCTCGACTTCTCTGCCGTGCATATAGTATTTATAAAGCCTTCCTACCTCGCTTCATTTGTTCAGCGTATTTGACAGGAATGCGAAATCACGCCAACCTTCTTCCATGACAGCTAATGACAGGTTAATATAACTCGTTCTCCTGCAATTTGCTTTTGCAAGCCTTACAAGAAATATATTTGGATGAAATAGAGCCTTCCTTTTTCTTAATTGAGGAGGCGTTTTATAAGTAGTTGTAATCCACTGTTTGCCTGTATTTTTGTGTGGGTATGCGCAGTCGTCGAAGTAAACTCAGTTCAAAGTTACAAAAAAAATCAACTTCACGTAAGCTTTACGAAGCTGCTTCTGAAGAGATTTGAGTTGGATGGTCTCCATCACCAAAGGGCAATGTCATCTCCACAAGCAAACTATGTGCCCACTATTTCTAAGCGATTTAATCATGAAAGTTTAAAACTGTAAATGTGTGTACGAAAAGGTGTGAAAGAGAATTTGTTTTAACTCGAGTGTCCGTTGGATATGAGCTTTAAGCTGGTTGTGTTCAATACGTATCTACCCTGGATTAACATTCCCTAATGAAGCTCAAATAACTACCGTACGGGATTTGGCTTGATTATGAATAAACAAATCAGTTTGGAATTGAAAATTTGAGTAGTTAGAGATTGATTGGAAGGTATGTATGTTATTCATGACGTAACGAGTATGATCTTTGATGTTGACTTACATTTTTTACGTCGTGATTAGTAATCTAAATCTAAATTTTGGATATAGAATAATGATTATAATAGCGTGATAAATGAGTTGATGCACATACGGTTCTGTCTTACAGTCTAGTTTGGAATGGGTCATTGTCATGTGATCTTAATTTCAATTGTGTGGTCTAGTCATGTGTTGATGTAGCTTTAGAACATCATTTGCATTTATCTCTCAACATTTTTTCAAAATGATGTGTTGAAGAAGGTAGTGGGGCTTGCAATCAAGAGGAGAGAAGATGCCTCAAATTTGTCTTGGTCACAAGTCACTCACCTACATCATGATGCACAATATCATTGTTATGTCATGCTAGTGATGCAAAATGTAGAGAATTAATGAATTACTATAAATATAAATGTGTATATTTAAAGTGCTAGTGAATTAGAATAATCTATGTGATTTTGAGTTGATTGTTGATGACCTAGAAGATTGTCTATAAATACATGTCTTTAATTGCTCAATTCAACATTTTTTGTGCACACATCAATTAGAAAATGACTAGTTTTTGGAAGGATCAACACTAGAGTGAAAAAATGGAATTTGAAAGAGGTTAACTAGCTTGTATTATATGACCTAATCCACAATTTAGGTTGTGCCACATGACCTAATCACAAGTGAGAAAAAGTTAGGAATGGTGATCAATTAAGACCACAAGGATTTGTATGAGCTTATTGCTTGGTGAGATTTGGGGTAGGAGTCAATTTATGTGTTAAATAGGTCAAATTGGGGTCTACAATAGTCTATTTGTGACATGTGCTCAAAGTAGTGCAAACAAAGATGTAAAAGTGCAAGGTTTGTACTTTTATCCCTTATATTTTGGTGCATGCAGATTTAGTTGAATCATGAATACCAAATTAAGTGTCAATATAGATGAATCATGGATGCTAAACCACATATACTAAATAAATAGACAAGCATAAAATGATATAGAGTTAGATCTTCATTAAAAAATCAATATCTTTTTGTACCTACCAAGAAATACCATCCTTTTGTCCCTATACAAAATCATTAGTTATACCTAAATTTTTTTATACACATAAATCTATACTTGTCAATTATAACATTCAATTTTTGTGAAGTGAAATTTAGAGTAATATGCTCAAAAATCTAGTATGGTATGGTGTATAGAGTAACATTATAGAGTTGGAATAATTGTGGCCCATGCAAAGTCTACACAAGGCCAATAATGCAGAATTGATCTTGACTTATAGGGCACTTATGGATTTGGAATCAATGTGCCACCCATAATGTATGTGCAAGTATATCTTATAAAATTGGGATAAAGCTATGATCTTTTGAAACATGATTATATACCCCCTCAAATTGAGTGTATGATGGCATCACATAGTTGATTCAAAGACAAAGGAGATTTAATATGGTAATATATTAGTCATCATATGATGGTGATTTGTCTGTTGTAATGTAATTTCTAGATAAAAAAATTATAGTGGCCTTGCATATGAATAGTATGATTTAAATTTTCAATAAGGATAATGCAATTAATGGGCTTATGATTAATCCCAATGTTGCCCACTAAGTGAGGGAAATCATGCACATAATTGTGTCTATTCATGTGCTAGATGTCATAGTGTAACAACAATGTAATTAACTTATCATATGATATATTGTGTAAGATAATCATTGTGTACAAAAAATATAATGAATGCTATATGAGATACATGATTGTGCAAGAGCAATGTAATGGATGTTATGTGATATGTATTATGTAATCATAATGGTATGATGTCATTTATTATACCCACCCATGCACTTCTATGCATTAATTACCCATTCACAAGTAAGTATTTTTTTTGGTCTCAAGTTAATCCCATGACATGTGGGATCAATCCTACACCACATGGAATTGACACTCAAATTTTAAAAATTCAAATACAAACTTTGTCTAATCTTGACCATTTCATTCCTATCTTGAGCCAAATCGGTACACATTCCATATGATTTTTTTGCTATATGTAATAGTATTTAAAGAATTAATTATGCATTCATTGTAATAGATTATCCCACATATTATTCACATTTCAAGAGAAATCATTTTAGGAATCTTTCATTTAGAGTGCACTAAAACAAACCTAAAATTATGCATTAGCATCTTAGAACATTTACATGATTGAAGAGTGTTGTCTTCAATCATATCTATCACCATAAAGTTGACCTAATCAAGGGGCTCAACCTAGGAGAACTTGGACCTTGTGATTTGACCCTTTCCTAAGGTATTTTGAAATATTTCAAGTCCTTTAGAGTCAACCTAGAGAAAGAAATTTGGTGAATAAAAAAGTAGAGGCGCATGATTCCCATATCAAATATGTGGTTCCTAGGATAAATATACACCCACAAAAATGACCTCAAGTTGTGGGATCAACCAACAATAAAGTTGACCAATTATTCTAATTTTAAATAAATTATAGATAAAGAATATGTTCTTTTTCAATTCCAAGATAAGCAAAAATTTTGTGTGACACCAAAATTATTCATCAGACAACTAATCCAAGAGCTAAGTATCTTAAACCCCTTCACATTTACTTTCTTAGCTTAGGGTTTTGATTATTTAGTTTATCATTCCCATCTTATTATTACTTTAACTATAGATTGATGTATGATGAGATCTATGCATTTATTTAATAATTAATTTTTTTTAGTTCTTTCCAAATATATTTAACCTTTTAGAGCTTGGAAAACACATTACAAAAAGAGAATATGATATGTGAAGGTAGTTTTTATTTATTTTAAAGTAATTATTTTAGAATTTTTTTATTCTATTATAAGTGCACCTACATAGACCATCTCTTCAAATTTATAAATGTAAAGGATTATTGGTGTTATATTTATCAATAGCTCCAAATCTTAATGTTTACTTAATGAGTGTGGAGATGGACTATCTTTCTAAAGTTTCAGATTATAAAGGATAATTTATGCTATCAAGAATGATTTTTATTTTTTAACGTAAATTGTATATATTATCCTTCATGGTATGTGCCTTGAGATAGTTTATCAATCAAAACTTTTTAATTAGAATATTATGGGTGTTGCAAAGCTAAACAATAATGTTTTCCTTTTAATGTTAATTCCAAATTTTAAAATTTTGATGATTATTTTGATAAGCATTACCATATAAAATATTTGTTTTGCAATTGGCATGACCTATACTTTGTGAGAAAGTGGATAAAAAGAAGATGCAACTAAATTGGTAATAAGAGTTGATGTTTGTATTGAAACCTTAGTTTAAGTACTAAAATTCCTTATGACATCATGGTATGTAGTTTCATACTTAAAAGGGATCCTCCTTTGGCTTTCTAATAATGCCCTTAGCAATTTCTCAAGTGTATATTTCAAAAGAAGTATTATGCGAGCCTTCACACATTTCCTCATGCATCTTATAAAAAAAACTTCAAAAGTTGCACAAATAGATTATCTTGAAGATATCTTAATAATATAGAATCTTTATCCTTCTAAACTACAAAACTATCCTTATACTGTCACAAGATATATATAATGTGTCAGGGAGTTATGTAATGAATGATTCATAAGTCAACACTTGTTATTTAAGGTTTTTCAAATGGTATAGGAAGTTAAAATCAAGTTTAATGCATGCAAACTTCAAGATTAAATTGCTTGAACAAGTATTACTAGAATAAATGACCTCTCCTAGATAGAATAATTAGACACAAACAATTCCAAATTCATCAATAGACAAATTGTGCAAGTGGAACTAATGATTGAATACCATGAAATGTGAATTCAGCCAAAACACATACATATACACAATTGTGCATTCTCTTCTACTTGTAATGAAGAGTAATAAAAATGAAAATGCACACTTCTCTAAAAAAATAAGTAGAATCAACACACCAATTGTTTATGTGTAAGATTCAATTCCATCATAAACAACTGATACATTGACTCCAATACATTAATTGTTTATATCCTTTCCAAAGGTGGTATGAGCACAATAAAAATTCTTAAAAGAAAAGATAAAGATAAATACACCATTTGTTTATGTATGAGATGTGTACATAATTCGTTTATACCCTTTCGAAATTGCATGAAAAAGGGGAAAGGTGAAAGGTGGTAGGGCGCACCTGGTTGTACTTGACATCTATGGTGTAATCAAAGGAAAGCTCGCTAAAGTCGCTGGAATTGGGCAAACAGACGCTGACCACTGTAGCCTTGGGCACTTGCCTGAATATAAGCGCTCCTCCTTCACCACTCCTCCTCCTCAGCGTAATACTCCCACCCCCAAAACATTTCAGCCCTTCCATGCAATTTCCCATCGTTCTTTTGCACTCCGGGATAACCAGGACCTCCCCCTCTCCGCCGCATGTATGGTATTACGAACCCTTCTTACCTCGCTTCACCTGTATCATGTATTTGGCAGGAATGCAAATCACGCTAACCTTCTTCCAACACGGCTAATGACAAGGTATAACTTGTTCGTCTGCAATTCACTTTCACGAGCCTGACAAGAAATATGTTTGGATGAAATAGAGCCCTCCTCTTTCTTAATTAAGGAGGCGTTTCAGAAATAGTTGTAATCATCTCCACCGTTCGCGCGCAATTGAGACGCGTCCACTGCTTTTTTTGGGAGGGTATGTAGAGTCGTCGAAGTTAACTGAGTTCAGATATTTTTTTAATCAACTTGAAGCAAGCTTTGCCGAGCTGCTTCTGAAAAGATTTGCGTTGGATGGTCCACGCCAGTGAGGGAGAATGGCATATCGACAAGAAAACCGCGTGCCAACTATTTATAAATTATGATAGATGGAAGCGTGAGGTTTAAAACAGGAGTAGTGTGTACGAAAAGGAGCGAGGAGATCTTTGTTTTGGCTTCGGTTTTCTTTGGGTGTGAGCTTCAAGATGGTTGATTGCGTTCAATACCTGGTTACCTTATATCGATTAGTAAAAGTGAAAGATTTTAATAATGTTTGGAGTATAGGATCAATAGTGATATCATAAGAGTAACACACAAATTTAATGTTGAAATATGAGGGTTTTAAAGTTATATGAAGTTGTTTTGATGTTCAAGTTTTTAGATTATCTTTTTTTTAAGTTATCTTCATATTTGATGTATATGTTAGTGTACATTAAAAAATTTATGATTGTGTCATTTTAATTCTACTATTTCATTTTTACAAAATAAGTATTGTTAACACAGGTTGATTGTCACTACATCAAAAGCCTAAGCTGTCAATGAGGGTGACATCAGAGAGGTTAAGGGGTACCAACGAGAGTTGAGGGTCCCATGTGACAATAGTTTACCCCTCCAGTTGAGAGGTCAATGGACACAGTCGATTGTGAGGCAAAAAGAGTGTCAAGAGTGGGAGTTGAACCCTCTCTAGCAAAATTGCTAGTTTTGTTAACATAGGTTGACTACCAGTACACCAAAAGCCTAAGTTGTCAATGAGGGTGACATCGAAGAGGTTAAGGGGTACCGACAAGGGTTTAGGGTCCCACTTGACAACAGGTATGTTTCTATTTCTTCCTCCTTATATTTTATGTATCTACTAGTCTCACATCTTAAATAACTCCTTATAAGATCTAGACCCCAACTTATTGCACCAAAATATTGGTCTACTCTAAAATGTGGAGTTAAAACCTTTGTGAAGTTAATATTTTGAATGTGCAAAAAGTGTATTTATCTTTTATAAATGATGTTAAATAATCAAATATTATGAATGAATAAATTAAATTTAAAATTTGAAGTTGAGAAATTGAGTACTTAGAGAGTGATAAGAGGCAACTTATACGTTTTTGATGAGGTTGTGGTTTTGATCTTTAATATTGACTCACAAGTACATTGTAGTTAATTATAATTTGAAATCTAGATTTGGAATAATGATAATAATAGTGTGATAGAACTTTGACAAGATACAAGCTAATGCAACCAAGGTTGTGTCTTATTGTTTGGACATAGAATAGGTTGTGTTGTGTGATCTAGTCCTAGTTGTCTGACCTAGTCCTATGCTAATGCAAACTTTCGAATTTGTTGCATATTTGTATCTCAAAAGGGTTTTTTTTTTAAAAGCACAATGTGGCTTGCAATCAAGATGAGAGGAGATGACATAGGTTTATCTTGGTCATAATTCAAGTAACTACATGAAGATGTAGGAGATTGTAGTAATGTCATGCCAATAATACAAAATCTATAGACTTGTTGAACTATTGTAAATGCCAAAATGTACCTTTAAAGTTTTAGTGAATTAGATTGCTCTTTGTGTGATTCCTAGTTGATTTCTAATAACATAGGATAATTTATAAATACACTTCCTTAGCCCCCATTTAATTTTTTTTGATGTATGGATTAATACAAAAATAACTAGTTCAAAGATCATCTGAGCTAGATCTAGAAAATTAGAATTTGAAAGAGGTGGGCCATGTCATGCAACCTAGTCCACAAAGTGGGTCATGTCACAACCTAGTTCCACATGAGAACATTTTAGGAATGGTGATTAGTCAAACCAAAGGGGTTCTTAGTGGTGATTGTTGGATAGAATATGGGATATGATAAAATTTGTATGTCAAACAAACATAATTAGGACTATGATAATCTTTCTACATGTGTTCAAGATGGTGTGAAACGAACATGCAAAAGTGTAGGGTTTATACTTTAATCTATTAAATTTTTCCCCCACTTTGGTGTGTGTTGATGTGGTCTTTGGTCTTGTTTGAGGTAAATGTGTTGTGTGTGACCACCAACACTTAGAACTTAGATTTGTTGGTGGGGGACACAAACAATAAGTTAATTTATGGAATTATAAGGTTAGTAACTCCTTATCTATATCCTATGCTAATCCTAAAGTAATTCAAGAAAATGAAAAAATGTAGAAATCAAATGATGCAAATGAAAGGCTCATAGCAAACATGTACATCCTTACAACCAAAGTAGAGCATACTAACTCAATATAACAATCAATAGAAAATGATACACATGTAATGATCAACAAGCAAACAAAGAAGAGTCAAAATCTCTATAATAATAACCTCTTATATTATGTTCACTAGGCCATTTGACCATTACATGGAATATAAGATCCTATAGAAACATGCAAAGAGGCTCCCTTATATAGCTACAAGGAGTCAAGACCAAGATCAAGAATTAGGCTCAAAAGCTTAATTTCATAGTGTTTGACTTGAGAATTAATTTACACATTAAGCTCAATAATTAAATGATCCAAAAATGCATCTAAATAAGAAAAAAGATATGTAAGCTAGTACTTATAGTTGAAATTCTAACCCACAATGATGATTCCCCCCAAAAGAAATTTTAAATATGTGAGTTGGTCAAGGATATGGTGATGTCTTATAGAATTTGACACCTTCAATTATTTTGTTAGTAGTTGGAATGCAATATATAGGCCATGGGTACATGTTCCATTGAAGTTTGTCATACAATACAACACCTTGGAGCTCGAGGTAGATGAATTTCCATAATATTTCACCATGCACAACAAAAGTCCAATGGGCTTGAATGTTGGATTGAATCCTATAGATACTTTCAAATTTAGAGTGATCAATCCAACCAAAAGTGCTCTAGATCCATGGTATGGTTTGTGGATGTTGCAAAGGAGCTACAAACTAAAAAGTATGTAGCCACAAAGCACTATCAAAGGAATAGTCGTGTGCCAAGTGTAGATCGTTAGATTAATTTACATTTGTAGGTTAGATGATGCACATTGATATGAAGTGAGATAATTTTTTAGCTCTTTAGGAAGCTCCATGAGCACAACATATGGTGTTAGTTAGATTACAACTAACCGCACATGAGCTATTGGAGTGAGTGGGGACTACCAAGATAAATATCATTGCACCAATCAAAGGGACTTGATTGTTGAAATGGATCAATGGTTGGGTTTTATAACTAAATATTTGAATTGTTAGGAGGCCATACTTAGATCATGGTTTTGTTGGAACATTTTATGACACACATGCATTGGAACTTGAGCTCTTTATTAGGCTTCTCTCAACACTTAAAAAATACAAAATGATCAATGGAGATGATCTATTAATGTTATGAGGTATTATTTTATATACACAAATAAGGAAAAATGAGCCTACCACTTGTAATGAAGGATGAACTATAGATTTGGTGACTCTTAGGGGCCCTTTCATACGATAAAAAGATACAAATCCAAATAATCCATTGTGCATTTAAATTCAAATCTAAAATTAATATTTTAATATTTTATTTCCAAAGAGGATACATTCCTTATAGTTGGCTAAGGGAGATCATGAGAATTTATCGCTCTTTATTTTTGGGTTAGTTCATCCTTTTGAGGAGTTGATATCACTTTTCTATCTTGATGTTATGCTTATATGATATTTCTTGTGCTTGACAAATCATTGTTTGTGCCAATGTCCCTAATTCCACTAGCAATTTAATAACTACTAGAATTTATTCTTTGGTATCTATGTAAGGGATAGTTTGTCTAAATCAACATCATCTTAAATACCTTCCTTATTTTCTCCTAAAAGTGAGCATTTGAAAGCACTCTATTGTCTTTATCAAACACCAAAGTCAATATTTGTCATATTAGTGATTGTATTTGGGTATGAATACCATAAATAGATATTTATATACCACCTCAAGTTGCAACCTTGCACTCTTTACTGAATATGTCCTTGTCCAAGACATCATTTACCTTTTGGATGGTGACAATCCTACTAGTAATGTTAGTTGCAACAAACTTAGTCACACTAGTAATGTGGATATTTGGGGTGTAGGTATAATTTCATCATCTATAATTAGGGAGAGAGACCTCCATGGAGTTGACCCATTTCTTCATCATATCATGTAACATCTTGGAAAACTCCAATAATTTAAGTGTTTGTGTGAAAGAGGCTAGATATATTCTTTTATTTCCCTCTAGTAGGCCTTCTAGAGAGCTCTAATGAGCTCAATGGATCCTACAAATAGATTAAGTTATTTGACCTTGAATTGTTGTTTTTTTTATCAGTTCCTTAGCTATATCTACTTTATCCTTTAGTTCCTCTCCTTTATTTTTTAGAACCTTGATTGTTTGTACTTGGGTCTCCCTTTAAGAATTCATTTTTTTAGTTGGTGAACTTGGATACTTAGTTTTTGTTTCATGGCTACTATTTGTGTGGCTAAGGAAATGACATTCATTTTCTCTTGAGCAAGCTCAACCTTTGGGTCCTCTACTTGATTCTTTAATGCTTCTGTCATGACCTTATCAACGTATTTTGGGTCTTGACAGTTGCCAACTTTGATCCTAACTATGTTATTTGGGCCTACACATCCTCTAGTTGCTTCTTAAATTTTGTATCTTGGTGTCTTCTATCTTAATGACCATTTTCACTACTATAATCACTTGACCCTCCAACACCTTAATCTTTAATTTTACAACCTTGATAATTTATTTCACTACATTTATTTTTGAATTCTTTTACCTCTTTTTCACCTTCATTATCTTTTGCTTGTGTTTACTAGATGCTAATGCTACTTTTTTCCATATGATAATCAATGTTTTACATATATCCTTTGATCTTGTCATGTAAAGGATGTAAAATGGGAAAAATAAGTGACATCTTACATCGGTCCATACTTGGTTCTCACCCTTTTAGTGGGAGGAGAAATTCCTTTCAAGTTCTTTTTCTTTTAGCCTCTTTCAATCATGTAACCACTATGAATTGACTCATTAGTTGTTGATATGATATCTTATCATAGTTATGTTCTGATAGAGTTAAATAGACCCTAGAGATAATATTAGGATTCTTGGCACAAATTATTATGTAATGATGGAAGAAGTTAATACTTGAACAATAGGGTGTTGTGCTTGCTTGGAATCCAAGGCCAACAGAGGTGGTAGGATCTCACTTGGAATGTAGGGAGATGATAACTTGCAATATGTGGGAACTATGGAAAGTGGTTAGATATCAATGGGAATTGTGGATAGTAGTATTAGCGTGGGTAGAGTTATGAAGGAGTTGGTTGTATGAATTGTTTTTTTTGATATTATAAATTTATAATTGTAGATAATTTCAATGGAGAGAATGGAGATAGTGGAGGAAATTGGGCATAAACAAAAGAAGAGAATTGAGATATGGGAAAGTGATGAGGGGATATAGAATAGAGAGGATTGAAGGAGAGATAATTATAATTGAAAGGGGGGAGGAGGAAGTAGAATAGTAGAACATGGATGAGAAGAGGGAGGAAGTGTATATTAAGAAGAAGGGGAAGAGACACTTACATGTGAAATGAGTGTGTTCTAGGATACATTTTTCTTGATATTTTTCCTTGTCCACCTACTTCTCAAGCTTCAATTTTGGTGGCTCATCCATCTTTTCCATATTTATTTTCTTCTCCTCCTTAGGGTCATCATCATCACCCACAACACAATGGAATACATTTTACTTTATTTTCAACGGCCTTTGTAATGATGAAGTAGGAGTGGTAACTTTTCTCCTTGATCTAGGAGGCCTTTGATCCATTTGGCCACTTAGTTCCTATCTCTCTAAAAAGGTAAATTTTATCCCCCTTAGAATAAGGAGTAATATAGGAAAAGGCTAGGGTAGGGTGGGCATGATGATATATATCTTCTCATATTATATCCAAGATAAATTTCTTACAACTTGTATGGCATATTTTGTGCTTGGAATTCCATTGGGAAATTATATTTTTCCCATGCAAATTGATTTTTTCAATGAATTCCTCCATTCATTACACATGTTTTCCTTGTATATTCTAAGTTTCCTATAAAAAATGTCATATAGTTTCAATTTTAAGGTCAATAATACAATGGTATAGGTATGGCTATGAGTTTATTCACCTCATCATTGTGACTCTTCTCTTTAATTTATAAGCATGATTGGTGAGAAAACCTATTTTCCTTAATAACAGTGATTTACCTTAGCTAGGAAGAAAATCTAGAGTTGGATCATAGATTCAATGATCCTTAATAATGTGTAATTTCAAATCCCTAAGCTTTGCATCTAGGAATTCATACACCTTTCTCTTGATTACCATGAGCTATGAAGGGATGTGTGAGGTGATGAAAGGTAGCTCTACCTTTGTTGTTGCTAAAGTATTGGCCAATAGTATCTACTTGGATCATGGATTCCAAGGTGAAAACCTTGTTGGTGATGTGCTTTGGAAACATGCATACTCTACTAGAGTAGCCATAGATCTTAATGATTGAGCTATCCTAGTTGAAAAATTGATCTGCTCTATATAAGGACCTTGGGATAGTGATGTTTGCTTTGGTGATCCTTGGGGTATGTTCATTATTTAATAGGGAAAGGGTAGCGATTAAAAATTCCTAAACAAAGGTGTAGTCATCATATTTGAGGTGGTGATGGGGAATCCAAATAATCACCAAATAATATACTTTGGTGGGATGGGAAGATATAGGCTCAATAGGTAGATTGGGTGGCACTAGTGGAAGCTCATGTAGAGTATAAAGGATTGGTATTTGACGTATTTAATAGTGTTAAAGTTTGTGAGTTTATAATATATTTGTAAATTGAGGTATTGAGAGAAATCTATCCATAGGCACTCACCTAGAGTAGTTCATTTCAACTTGTACACAAATAGATAACTACATGGAATATACAATCTCATAATCCTCTATACCTAGGAGGTAAGATATTATGTTGTATATTTCTTGCCTGTTGACCTTGAACTAGTCTAGGTACATTGGTAACTTGAGCAAAGACTATATTAGTTATTTGGGTTAGAGGTTACAAGAAAATGAATTTTGATTCTACACCTCAATACATGTCTAAAAAAGGTTGTTTGCATTATAAATAAATGTGACCAATAGGATACCTAACATATTTCTTATAATCTTCACAAATATTATGGAATTTAATGGGGAACTCTTACCCTTTCCTTTAATAGTTTTGATGCTACATCAAATCATTTGATACAAGCTACAATCAATTCTATTTAGGTGTGGACGATATGTACTAAATATTTTATGAGGAAGGAGGTCTATACCTATTCAAGATAGTTGTCTATATCTTAAAGGGGAGACTTTTTAAACATACCCTTATGATTCTCATATATAAATTCTTAGAGGGAGCTCGTGCTGGTGGAAAGGTGGCCATCATGGATGTGGTTTGCATCATCCTAGATTATTTTAGCTTTGGTATTGTTAGAATAAGGGATGGTATCATTGGGCTTGGCTATCTATTTATCTTGGTACATAGAGACAAAGGGGGCATATGGAGGATGACCCACAAAAAATTCAAGATTTCCTCTTTTAGATGGTGGGGCATAGATAGGCATCAACTTGGTAGGCTCTTTTCCCTTAGCGTGTTTGATCATCTTGAATGTATTCCATATTGTAGCTTACTCTTCTTCTTTCTCTAGTTCATGTATGAGACATTCTCAATCTTAGTAATTTGTAAGAGTGGTGGCTTTAATTTATGATTGGTGAATACATAAATACTCCTCTAGTTCTTTAGTTTTCCAAATATATTAAATGCATTCAAGTGTTATTTATAGAGTTTTTAATTCAAAACCAAGTCATTAAAATTATAATATCATTAATTCCACCATATAGTTGTTTGGATAACACTAATTTTATATTTTTAATTATCTTGATGTGATTGGTAGTAGTTGATGATAAGACATGCCTATGAGGGATCAATTACCCATGATTATTAGCCTTCATAGCCTTTTGTAGTGCTGAAATCCAATTTATTGATGGGACATGCTATTTCTTTCTTTACTGACTGTGTGTTCATTTTCTTGAATAGATGGCTAATATTGCGTCTTGGAGTTTCATATGATGACTCCTAAAATTTTTGGCTCTAATATCTCTTGGGAAATATTTGGAGTTACATGCTTCGTTAGATCAGTCTAATATGGCAAGATCAATGGCCTATGCTCATAACTAGGAATTCAATTGGAAAGGATTACTCACTTTATGGTTTGATAGTCTAGATTAAAATTTTCCTTAGATTGAATAATCTGCTAGACTTCATATTATATTAGTCACTTGAAGCTTCTTGACATAGGGGAAATCATTAGATCTTGCCAATGTGGCAAGATAAATGATTTGGTTTAAGCCTTTAGTTTCATTTAGAGAAGATGGCCTACTTTTGGATCAACAATATAATTTAAATATGCTAATTAATCTAATGGATCATGAAACTTTTCATTGTGATTATTTCTTCCACAATCTAGGATTAGTAAGGTTATTAGATAAAGTCAATATGGGAAGATCAACAACTCACATTATATTTCAACACCTTCTTTGAGTAGAGTGACTTATTTTATGTTTGACTATGGACAAGATTAAAAATCTTGAAATTTTAATAATCCACAAGGAACTAAAACTTGATAACATCTTGGGTACCTTTCAGGTAGCACAAGCTATCAAATCAATTTCATAATGCAAGATCAATGACTCACATTATATATTTGGCTTAAATAAAAGCAAATGGTCTAATTTCAATTTATGACTCAGATTAAATATGATGTACCATCAAATGGTGGTTGGGGATTTTAGTTCAAAATTTGCACAAGGATTTGTAATATTAGTGAGAACCATCAAGTCAAGTTGATATGGTGATATTAGTAGCTTGCATCACTTTTCAATATAAATCTTGCTAGTAAGCAAATATTTTTGTTGGGTTTAGGGATTGTGCAAAATTTGACTACTTGGTTGTATGAATTTAGAGAAGTTGGAATGTAATGAATAATGTCATAGGATAAATATTATGAATAGAATTAAAATAAATAAGATGAGAAAAAGAGGGGGCAAATAGAGGAAAAAGTGTAGTCTATATACAAAATGGGGAAATAAGACACAAGAGAAATGTGGTGTATATAATTTGACTCTTATAAAGGAGTATTACTATTCCTTAAGTAAACCTTATACAATACACTAGGATGAATTGATAGTTCTTATACTACTTAAATTGTTCAATTATATTTATATACAAATCTTGAAATTAAACATAAAATTATAATTTTACAATATCAAATGTTCTGCTATAACAAATTGGTGACAATATCTCTTTGCTAGAGAGTAATTACATAATTTTCAATAGAAATTTTAAGTACTAATCTCATATAACCTACAATAAAGTTTTGGAAGTCTCTACCTTGGACACTAGTGAGTAGCATAGCCATCCTCATATCACACTATTTTCCAATCTAAATGTTTGACAAAAAGTATAGTATGTCTCAAACAAGTACTTGTAAGCACAAAACAAAAACAACAAACTCAAAATAGGTATAGCATATTTGGACTAACAAAAATTATATTAAAACTAATCAAGTTTAGATAAACTAAACGAAAAAGGAAGGTATTTTAGAAAGCAATGCAATCATGATAGGGGGGTCTTACTAGACTACCCAATCATGTAGCCTAAAACACTCTCCACACTTGATTTCAAAAAAACATACTTTATTTCTTATAAAAAGTTGTTGCAAGGGCATATAAATCTATGGTCATACATCACCATTATTTTATTGCAACATTTGACCTTATTTATTTTGTTCATTCCCCAAAAAGGCCCCTCAAATGAAGATAATGTTTTCCTTTTATACTTCAAAACTTAGGAAATTCAACAGTTTCAAGATATAGTAGTACAAGACCTGAATCATTTCTGAAATGTCAAAGTGTAATAACATGTAACTTGAATTTTGCAAATGTAGATGAAAACCAAAAGTTTGCAAGTTTAGATGACCTACAAATTATTGCAAGGTGTAGATGCAAGTTGAAACTCCATAAGTGCATATGCAAGTAAAAACTCCACTTGAGTGCAGATGCAAGTTAAAACTATACAAGTGCAAATGAAAGCCAAAACTTTGAAAGTGCGGATGCAAACAAAAAATATGTAATTAACAAATTAAATCATGAAATACTACTTTAGTTTAAGTTGGATGGTAATTTTTTGTAATCCATACAAGATGATGTCATCAAATGTCATGCTGACATCATAAGTGAAACTGTTCATTAGAATTGATTCATTGCATCGTCTAGGCTTAGTTCACTAAGGTTTCTCCACAAATGCTAATGGCCACAAAAATCCCACAAACATCTAATTGCACATAAAAATTCTACAAAAGGCAAATGGAAACAACATTTTTACAACATCCAAATACATATGAAATTCTCGCAAGGTTAGATGATATCATGATTCCCACAAACCACTTAGATGTTGAATTCTCTCAAGGTAGAAAAACTCATCATAACTTCTTCCAAACATAATGTGCAGTTCACTTGCAATTTTCCATAAGTTTATATGAATCTAAGTGTTTTGCAAGCATTGGATGTACATGTAATCTCTGCATGGTCATATGATGTCATGTTTCCCACAATATAAGAAAATATATTGGAACGGACCAAGTATCTGATTGAAGCATAGCTCTAGTTCACTTAGGATTTTCTGCAAAGGCTTAGTTGTGGCCTGAAAACCTGCAACCAGTAGCATTCTAAAATATTGCAATCATCCAGTTCACATGTAAATCTTTGCAAATGTTTGATAGTGGGTTATAAACCTAAAATACCATAACTTGCTTATTTTTCATCCAATTTTTATAAAATTTTGATTTGTGACAACCCATTTGGCTCCTTCATAAGGCGATGTCCTCAATTTTCCCAAAATCTCTCTAAAAATTCTCTGAAGCAACAATCTAAAACCTAAGGAAACACAACAAAAGTTTAATTGAAACTTGATTTTTGGGTTGATGTAAGACTTCCCTTGCACCTAGAATTCTCTTGCATTAGACACCTCGTAGAAATTTTTGTGAGCTTAGGATCACAAAATGGGGTTAATTAGTAGAACTACCCTTCTAGGTTGTAAACAACCTACAACATACCCCATCACTATAATAGGTCCATCAAAATCTTTCTTCTTTCACTTCTTCCAACATTTGGTTGGGACACAAATTGTAATCCTTCACCAAGTGTGTTCTACTTGTAGACATGTCAAATTTACATCATGCATAATCATATTCCATTCATCAATTAAATCAGGATTTTATTTAAATCAAACCCAAATCATATTCCACCATTTTCTGATTTAAATAAATCAAATATCAAAGTCCTAAAAGTCAAAATCATCTAATCAGCATTAAATCAGCATAATCATCATCTATTTAATCTAACCTTGATTAAATACTCACCCACTTGCATTCTCTAGATTTGGCCACTTGCACATGAAATTGCATTTAATTGATTTATCAAAATCTTTATTTTCAACTTGGCATAAAGGGAGAATATTCTCCAAGTTTGAATCTCCCCCCAAGTGGACATGTACACCCAACAGAGCATTTATGAGGCCTTACATGCCTCTTACATGTCCCCTTCCAAAGTCAAACTCAGCATTTATTGAAAATTTGAATTCTCCCTCTCATGGGCACTCTTCCCAAATCTTGCACATGCATCAACCACTCACATGATGACAAGTGTCCTCAACTCATTGGCTTGATCTTTAGTCCCACATTGGTCCCTCTTCAACACTTAGCATTTGAAAATCTTTAAATACAAGCTTCATCTTTGAGCAAATCCTTCACAATTTTATGCAAGGTTACTCTCTTCATTTGAGATTTGATCTTGTCCATTTCACTCCATCATCTCCATCATTTACACAACTTAAGCTTTGATCAAGGGTTGGGAAAGGGTCACTAGCACATGTGACACCAATCCACTATAAGATGCTAGTTTGATTCATTAGAATGATGCCCTTCTATGTTTGCTTGTTTCTTTGGCATCATTCTTGTGATTAAATGAATCTTATAGGGGATCTTTTGGTTTGCTTTGGTTTACTAACAATACTAATGGTTTTTGTTTTTGATCAAATGCAGATTTAGGGTCCTACATATGGCGCTAGAAGGAGGGCTCTTTAAAAGCATGATTTACTATCTCATAGCGATCTTGAGTTTGCTGGTTGAACTAAGTAACTAAGCTAATGGTGTTCATTTTTTTAGTAAGCGTAACATTTGTAAAGGATTCTAAAATTTCTGCAAATAAGCGAACATAATATTGAATGATTGATATTTTGAATGTTTGCCTCTTTTCTGAAGGGCCTTGTTTATGTTTCTACATTTTAAGTGCACTTTTGAAATAGAAGATTTTATCAGTAGAGATCGGACCCTATTTTATTTTAAGAGAAAATTTGCGCAGGAACAGTCTAGTTTCTTTAAGGAACACATGCTACCCAGTTACATTAGTGTTGGTACATAGATGTAAATGCGCATTTACTTGAGAGATTTAAAAAGATATTTCAATTTGGCTTTCCACCTGTCAATTTTTCAATTTGGCTTTATAATTTCCAAAGCCTTCTAAGAATTTTTTTTTTTGCGCATATCCTACAATTACCATGATCTATGAGACCATGTCTCTTTGAGAAAGTTTAAAGAGCAGTACGCTTTTCATTACTGCTTTGATGAATGTTTCATGTTGCATTGTGGAATTTTGTTTTACACCTGCCAAATGCATTTCCCAAAGGCACAAATGGTAAAGCTGTTCTTGGTTGGTATTCAATAACGCTAACAGTTATTTGTTGGTTTCAGGCATCAGAAGTGAAGCAAACTTATTTAGAGATGTTTACCAGGAGAATGAACAATACGCGCAGTTCAAGTAGCTTTAATGATGCTAAGAAGACCATTCGCTAGACTATTCATCTACCAACGCTGGAAAAGACATGCTGTCAGACATTCTGCGCACCCTCTGCAACCTGGTAGACCCTGCCACGGGCATGAGAATTGCCAACGTTGCTTTCATCTACTCCATGACAAGCTGTACGCCATCCACAAAATAGCGCCCTGTCAAAAAAAGATTTCTGACTGCAAATGAATAGCTGAGAAATGGTGTATTTCGCACAGTAAGGAGTGATGGAGATTTTTGTTTAAGAATTTAATCTGATCCTATGTGTTGGTTGGAGGTCTGAGTCAAATAGCCCACATAGAGGACTCTTTCGTGAGTTGATTGGACAGATTCATTTAAAGAGAACATCATACAAAGTTCAAATGACCGCTCACTAAATTGCAGAAGTTGAATTCAAAATCTGAAAGCGCGCGAAGTTGGTGTCTACGCTGAAAAGTATAGGGTGCCATGAGACATTTATTGTTTTCTTTTAATGTTATGATTTGAATAGATTCACTCACATTGATCAGTCCTTGAATACAGTGTGAGGTACATAATAAATGTGCCAAGAAGCATAATCTTTCAAACAGCAGACGAAGATCTCCGTGTCATTAAATGTTGATAAGTGTTCACACTAATATACAACCCAACTTTTTTTTTGTAGGTTCAATTAAAGAATATCAAGATGTCATCATGACGGAAGGACCAAAATCTTCGCTTGTCTATATTTAATTTGTTTGTTTGCATTGATTTTTGATTAAGCCTTTTTCCCAAAGGCTTTATAGTGTGAAAAGTGGTAATTCATTTGTTAGTCTAAAAAGCATTAAGTTTTTATTATTTGAACATAGTTCTTTTTTTATCAATGATTAAGTTTAATATGGGGTTGCATTAATCTTTGACTTTTGTTAGTCCATTGAGTCTTTATTTTGTTCTTTCGTTTGAAGTCAATGATTAAAATGAACTCAATTTAATCTTTTGATTCTCACATACTTCCTTTTTGTTTAATAGGTACAAACGAAGGAAAAGCGAAGGTGAAAAGGTACAAAGGAAAAGCAAAGGCGAAAAGGTGCAAGGCGAAAGAGAAGGCTAGCAAACGAAAACGAAAGGAGGGGAAATTTTTTTTTTGAAAACATAATGTGTTTTTTAACACTTTAAGTGTTTGATCAACACTACTTCATGAAGTTGTTTATCTTTTCGTTTTAGAACACTAATTTTCATTTGGGTCTAAAACGAACAATTTGATTTTCATTGCAAAGGGCTTAAAATGAATCTTAGGACAAACTCACTAGATTTTGTTTGAGGTTAAGAATTGAACAATCAAAACTCACACTTCATTTTGGTGCTTAAAACGAACTTCACAATTGCTTTGAAGGCTATAAAACGAACAAGTGCTTGAATTGTGTGACTTTGTCTTTTGAGTGCGTATCCTCTCCCCTTGCGCTTCGTGCGATCTAGGGTGCAAGAGAAACACTCAAAATACATTTTATTGCTTTGAAACACTTTAATTTGGGCTTAAAAATTGAACATCTTGTGCGAGTGTGAGTAGGGGCATTTTCGCGTACATTCTCTTTCTTTGTGCCATCAAAGATCGATCGAGTTACGGATTGTGTCTTTGCTCGCTTTTGTTTATCTTAGAGGGCCTGCCTTGGGAAAAAGTACTCACCCAAGGGACGACTCAACCGGTAACACTCTAAAGCCAAGAGTATTTCCACCGGGATATAAATGAGGGTTTTGGTTAAATGCCATAATCACGCGGTTGGCTCCGACAAGATGGATCCGAAGGGGACTCTTGCCACGCTTGGGTCAACTCCTACTAACGGAAAGTCCTTACTAGAACCCATGTGCTAGAATTTGCCAAAATCCTTAATCTATTTGTTGGTGCAAGAACGGTCATTCCAAGCCACCCCACACTCTTACGGTCTTCTAGTAGAGATGGAAAGCACGCCATGGGAGTTTCATGGGTGTTGATGCTTGGCTGCCCCATTGACGAGAGCCGTGGAGGGGAGCCAGTGGGGTCAAGCATCTAACCATCCGCTAGAGATAAGCGTAGCTGGACTTGTCCAAGTGGGAATCCAACAAATATTGTCTTACACATCCATAGGGCTTGTAATTGTTCTTCGTTTGAAAACACAGTGTTGTATTCAAAAACATTTTGCAAACAAACATTCAACATGATTCTCAAAATTTCAAACCCTCTTGAAGACAAATATCATTGACTCAATCCATATGTTCTGCTTTCCCTGGATTCACGTCGTAGAGGTTCCTAAGCATTGGATTATACCTCAATTTGTCTTCTTGAGTAAACAATAGGAAAACCCTTGCCTTAAGTTCATTGAATTTCCACATAAAATATCTTGTGGGGTTTAAAGAAATTAAGACATTGGACATCTTAGTTTGAAACTTTAATCAAGAGAGTGTTTTTGGTAAAATAAAGCCATTAAGCAAAGATAACAAATTGGACCCCACACATGTGCTTGATATCTCTTGGTCATATTGGTCTTTTGATTGCTCTTAGAGAAAAGTGTGTTCTTCAATACCTTGGCCTAGTAAACAAAGTCTCTCTAAGTCTCTTAGGATCATCAAAACTTTCATCTATCTTCCAAACATTCATCAATCCATCTCACCAAAACAACTTTAGATCTTTGCAAACATCATTCTAGACTTGGGTACATCCTTAAACCAAATCAAAGTCAATTGTTTAATTAGGTGTGTGGGAATGCATCCTTTCTCATACATCTAATTGAATTAGCAAACCTTTTGAACAAGTTCATCCTAAAGATAACATCCAACATCTTAGGGTTTACAAGTTCATCATCCACATCAAACAATCAAAATCAAACCCTTAGTCTAGCATTGATCCAAAGTTCCTAAACGTTCATCACTCTCATCATTCACCACATTTCATCCTCCATATCGTCATTGGTCCTAAGAACCTTAGAGGTCACTTTTGCTACAAGATCAAAACACAAGAAGAACATGGAATATAAACTAGATTCATACATCTTGAGCGGTCCAAACCAACCAAACTATCCAAGCCTCACGAAACCATGGGATTATGGAAACTCACATCCATACATAGGATCACTATCTCCTATGAATATCAATAGCACAACGAATGTGAGTATGCCCAATCTGAATTTTGGAACACATCTCCCCATGATAGATTTAAATCAAAGTCCAAACTTACAAGTCTATCCTCCAAACAATCAATACATGAGTCTTTAAACGAACAACGTCATTCCACCAAATCCCTACAAACCAAATGTGGATGTACCAAGTGCAAGTTTTCGAAACATGAATCCTAACTCGGAAAACTTTGGAAAAATGATTCCCAATACCAACAATATTCATCCTATCATGCCAAATCTGAACATCATCCCAAATCAGAACATTATCCAAAGTCAACTTTCCCATAATCCCATTCAAAAACCGAAAGTAGGCATCCCAAATCCACTTAAACAAAAGCCAAATCAACTATCTCAAGTGAGTCAAGATCAAAATCAAGAACAAATTTGGCGAGATCAAATTGCGGAACTTTCCAAAATAGTTGAGGCATTGCGCCAAGGGAAAACTCCACCACCATTACCTACATCATTCCTTGGTTTAGGGATTCCCCCTTTACCTAACACCAATCATGCCATCCAAATCAATCCACCTAACATCAATCAAACTATCACGACAAATCCTTTGAATATACCATCGACATCACACCAATGGATGGTATCCAATCAAGCAACAATGATGATCCCAACCAATCAAAATATGGTCTCCCAAGGGCCTATCACTTCGTTCATCCCAATCATCCCTAACAATTCGATCATTCCAAACACCACCCCCATGATCGCTCCAAGCGTATCTCAACAACTTGGCACTACATCCAACACGATTCCAAATACACCACCACTACCGCCAAAACCAAGTGCAATAAGTCAATATCGTAGCATCGCACTAAAAGCACATCAAGCCTACCACCAAGGGCTTCAACAATCTCAAGCTACCCAACCAACACAAAAGATGACAACTATTGAAAATAAGGATCAAGATCAATCCATCATTGAGCACACGTTTACTTCATCCAATGATCAAATCGACATATGTCAAGAGTCACTTTTGAATCACGATCAAAATCCACCAACAAGAATCGACAATGAGCCAATTCAAGAAATATCAACATCACTTGACTCTATGGTCGAAAACATTCACAATCTCTCCACCGCAATTGTCGAAAACAATGATCAAAACCTCTCCATCGAGGAGCACATTGAGGATGTATCTACACAATCCAATGATCAACTCACCATACATCAAGAGCCACTCTTTAGTGATCTATTTCAAGGAGTGTTAGGATTATTTGATCCAATTGACATAATGCACAATCAGTTCACCTATGATCATGTTGAAAATGTCTCTACATTGCCTTACGAGTTAGAGGACATATCTCAAGAAGTTATTCCAAAGCAAGATCAAAATCTTTCACTAAGGTCTAGCAATGGTCATTTTCAAAACATGTTGATCCCCTTTGACCTCATGGTTACAGATGCTGAAGGAACCTTGAACTTGACCATGCCTAAGGTCGACATCTAAAAGTCCTTTATAAGAAATCCATCCTTTGAAGCTATTCCATGTCAAGAACTTGATCCAAAGCATGTCGAAAGAAACTCTGAAATTAATCAAGATCAAGAATTTGTATCTTCAAGATACTACAATAATCTAATGAAAACTCTCTTATCCATGCAAGATGATCATATCCATGTAGCACACACTCCTCCATCTACCCATGAGATGCTTTCTACAGATGGGCACGTAGATGATCTTCATCTAGAACAAGATTTTGTTACACAAAAAGAGCAGATTCTTAACTCCTACAATCAAACGGAGTTGTCAACATCAGGATCAAATATGTCCCAAACTCAGATTGAGGACATCATGAATAAAGATATCCATCATTATCAGCTCAAGGAAACAAGTCAGATAGAACATCCTGAGTTAGCGGAGCAGCAAATTGAAACAACATCACCTACGATGATCATTGATCAGAGAATGCATTTTTTAGAACAAGAGCTCTTCGAACAGGCAGAATCAAAGCATGAAGGTAGTACTACCACCATACTGGGGGCAACTTCGTCTCAAGCAAACATCAACATAGGGAGCACAAAGAATCCTTATGATGAAACTAGTGTCAATACTACAACCAGCCACGCCATGAATCTTCATCCACCCATCACCCCATCCACGAATTGGGACCAACACCAAAGGAAAGTGTTAAATCAAAGTACGAAGAATGTTATCAAATCAAAAGAAACTGAGAAGAATAATGGACAAATCAAATACATATGGATACCAAAAAATACAAAGAAAGATAATCCCTATCAAACTCCATCAGTCAAAGAAACTATGGGGCAAAATAAAAGAGGGAAGAGTATCCATCAAAGATGTCCGCAAAATCAAAAGCAGGCTTTTCAAGCGACGTACAAAGTGTATCAAGCAGTTGGTCCTAATTCCACGCACACTTCCGTATCCACCCATCATTGCTCATCTTCCCAAGTTTGGAGAGTCAAAGGTTCCAAACTATCAACCAATCCATCTCTTATCCCTAAGCGCACTCCATCCGCTCCACGCATAATATCCAATTCTTACATTGACCGTGTATTGTAGCGACCATCATCATAAGGATTGAAGGCACTTTATCGCTGATGTAGCACAAAGACAAGTTAACTCGGTATCGACAAAACAAATCAAAGAATCCAAAAATTGTATTCAAGTGCATGTATCTTGGCAGCGGCTTCTTCAAAGCGGGGATATCGATGGCACATCATGACAGGGGCATTTATGTCAACACCACTAGGTGGTTCAGCATAAATCTTTTAGAAAAATAAAAATCAAAAATCAAAAAAAGCAAAAAATCCAAAAAAATCAGAAAAAGGATTGAAAACAGTAAAGAAAAAAATTGTCCTCTAGTGAAAACCGCATGTGCGGCGCTTTGGGCAAGACCATGATGAAAACCTGGCAAACAGGCGTCATGTGTGGAATCAAGCATCTACGTGCGCCAGTTCAGATGAAAGTATCTCATCCCATCCGTAATAAATTGAGCATTCCATCCATCTTATCCATAATAAATCCATCCATCCATAAGCCATTTATCCAATCCATTTTCATCCATCTGCATCCATCATGCAAGTTATCTTGATCTTGATAAAAATTTTGGGGCACACCTTACACTTGCTTATGGTAAACATCTTGACATGGGTCATTTTCATTGATACTATCCTATGCAGCATTATCTGAGCTATGAAGCCCTATCCAAATAAGCATTCATTATCCGAACACCTTATCTTATCACAAGATAATCCTTGGCATCCTTTTGCATGCTTACCATATCCATCCATCCATACACCTATCCAAGCATCCATCCATTGCATTCCATACGTTGCTAGACATTGGGGGCAGATATGTACATCTTGCTTCGAGAATAAATCTTGATCTATATCCTTCACCTTATGTGGCGATCCGAACATTGGAAAACATGAAATAAAATTGGTCAAAGCATTTGTGAGCCATAATCTGAATCACTAGCCCATGGCATATTTTGACGAGCAGACGTTCCTTATCACGCTTCATCTTTCATTGAACATCGATGCAAACAATCGATATCAGTTGCATCTAATGCATCCTTCAACGTCAACATCACATCATCTAAAACATCTTTTGTTCGAAACCAAGCTTCATCAAACATGATCAAACAAATCCAATCAAAACATCATCATCCCGGGATATCCTTGTGTTGCTTAACACTATCCTTCATTGTTGTGCATCCTCAACAATGTTATCATCATCAATCCATCATCTTATCTTTGCATTGTTGTGCATCCTCAACAATGTTATCATCATCAATCCTGATCAGAAAATCCTTGCATTGTTGTGTATCCTCAACAATGTTATCATCATCATCAATCCATCGATTTGATCAATCAACCTTAGCTTGATCTTCAACAAAATCCCAAACAGAGCACTGATATCATCACACATCCATATCGAAATTGTCAAAATCATGCAAAAATCCAAAAACATCAAAAAATCATCAAAATCCATAAACATCCAAATCATCAAAAATCCAAAAAACATCCAAAACATCAAAAAATCCAAAAACACTCAAAAAGTCAAAAAACATCAAAAACATTGAAATCCGAACTACGTCGTCTCTGAGCTTAAACGTAGGCAAGGCTAATCCCTGATTGGCCCCCGAGACATCAAAATCCAAAAACATTTGAAAAAACACAAAATCCAAAACATTCGAAAAAATAAAAAATCAAAACATTTGTAAAATCTCAGAAAACCCCAAAACATCCGAAAAACATCAAAAACACCAAAAACAGCCTCAAAACATTTCAAAACGTCAAAAACATCCAAATATTTGAAAAAATCCATCCGTCTCATCTCGCTTTCACTTTCGCAATAATCAATCATCCATAATAAATTGTTCATCACCTTCATCCTTTGGCAACACAAACAGAAACAATCACAACAGGCAACAAAATCAAGCTTCAATCGTAAAATCAAAATTGAAACAATGAACCATTGAACACAAAATCAAACTCTTGATCAGTCGCAAACATGTCAGTCAACCTTATATCAACAGCCTATCAATCAATTTATCAAATCATCATCATCCTGTACAATGCATGTCCTAGGATATATCGTTCCAACAATGGGCATCATTTTGGATATCACCTTGGATTCTTATCCTATCAAAACAAATCCCTTTGGCTAGAGGTATGAAGAACATTGACTTGTTTGTGTACTTGATCTTTTCTTTTGATTTATCTTATTGCGC
>VDFB02053283.1:34492-46256 GCA_007258455.2 Sequoia sempervirens | reverse complement strand
AATAAAATCCCAACTAGGAAATTGTTGAGGGTTTGTGCCTAAAGGGGAAAGTTTGTATAAATCTTGCAAAATTGGGTTGGAACACCTTTAGTAGAGTCTATAGAATTTGAACACCATTTATTTCTTGCATTTGTTTATCCCTTTGTATCACAAGTGCAAACATTAGAGGAATTGCATCCTCACCCTAGGACTAAGATTACCTTTGGAAGCTTAAAAGAAGATTGGGATAAAGCTCTCTCAACTAAATGTCACATCTTCCCAAGTAGTTCAATTCTCATTAATTGGGTCCCACTAGATCCTTACCTGATCAAATTATTTTCCTCAAAAAAACCATCCTTTGATGTTGTAATATAAATATGGGATCCAAGGAAAGATTCTATCCCTCATTTACCTACAAGGAACCCTAATCAAGAACATGTGTCAAAATCTAAAATATACTAAGGACTAAAACATGAAACATGCCATAGATATGGGAGAGGCTAAGAAACAAGGCAAGGTAATAGGTCACTGAATTGATTCTCTTAAGGATTTGAAAATATCCTCAAAAAAATGGTACAATATTAGAACCTTTCCATAATGAATTAGGCTCTTGTATGGTTGCACTCTTAAGAACACGATATCACCTGTTGAGAAATGTCAATCTAATCTCTTGGCATTGACATACTTCTTTTTCCTATCCTTGGATGTCAACAACTACTCTCTAATCTAAACCACTTGTTGCTCCATATCCTAGAGCATATCAGTACCCAAAAAAATAGTCCTCCAACCTATCTCAAGTCAATGGGTTCCAACAAGGCTAACCATACAATGCCTAAAATAATGTCATACCAAGAGAACTATGGTACCCATTATTTTAGGAAAAATCAACTAGGTATAAATAGTCCTCTCTTGGATTTCTAGTCCAAAATATACATGAAGATCATGTCTTTAAGCACTTAATTAACTCTATCTACTTGACCATCTATCTCAATTTGTTAGGAAACAATAAAATTAAATTAAGAAAATAAAGAATATTGCAAGGATGCCCATAACATGGATGTGAGCACTGGTTCATAATTAGAAATGGTCCTATGAGACACTCCATGCAAGCACACAATATCTTGCATAAATATACATAAAATGGATTTAACACTATATGATGATTATATAGGTGAAAAATGGGAAACCTTGATCAACTTGTCTAATGTCACCATGATGGTATCATGATTATACAAATACATGGGTTAGCCAAAGATGAAATCTAAGGAAATTGTATCCCATTTCTACTCATGAATAGTGTACATCAACTATAAGAGACCTATTGGATGTTGATTCTTTACCTTTACCCTCTAACACTTTAGGAATCTAGCCACAAAATGAGCAAAATCACACCTCATCCCTGTCCATTGAAAAAAATGCCTAAGGTTGGTATTCATCTTCATCACATCGAGATGCACTAGATACATTGCATGATGCACCTTAGACATCACAACCATTGGAAGAATCATAAAATTAGAACATAAAGACAACCAATATGTCCCAATAGCCTATATACTCTAATAAATAACCATAATATTTGGTGGGCCCTAAAAAATTTGCTCCACTTCCTAGAAAAAAATATCACTCAGAAGGCCATGGTTGTCATCATGCAAGTGAAATCAACTCATCAAAAGATCATGGAGGGTTAAAGGAAAACTCTGTGAGAGTGGGTTTTATCTCTTGCTCTTCAAGATCATTTTATACTCATGAGGGTATTCCTAGGGTATACCTTAACAAGTATTGCAATTAAACAAAATGAAGAACCAAACCTATCGACAACCAAACCCAACTTGTTGAATTGGACCCAACTCTTGTCATTGAAGCAAGTACAACTAGCTATTCCAAAAACCCCTATATGGTTGATAAAATTCTACAATCATGACCCACATGAAATATAATCTTTTGAATAGATCCCCTAAGGATAAATCCTTCATTGCATTATAAGGTCACGAATGTACAAAAATAATCCTACTCCTACACTATTAATTTATGTTTTGTTTGATGGTGTGATATTGGTGCATGGTCCCAAATTGATGCCTATTTATTGGGCAACAGAGATGCAACAAATTTATAAGAGATTAAACTGGAATCAAAGAGCATAGAACTATGTATTTGTATACAAAAATGATCATGAAATTTATGATAGAACATACATAATAATCCATAACATAACTGCATATATTCATACATAAAATGAAAGAGGTCATTACAATACTGGCAATTTTTTTAAAATGTTATTACATTCATCTAAAAAAATATTACATTCATGCCAAGAAATGTGACACGAGAAGATCCCTAGCTACAACTAATAGAACTTTATGAATATATACCTAATTCCTTGGAGATATTCTACAACAGTCTATGCACCAAAAAATGAACTAAACTAGAATGTATAGTTTCCTTACAACATAGTGGAAAATCTCTAACATCTCAAGACCACCATCAAACCAATATATTTTAGAAAATTACCTCCATATTCATTATAACAACATCAATGCATCATACCCTAGCTTTTGGAACTATAGTAGTGTCAAATCAATGGCCAAGGATCAATCCCACGCAAAATGGGCATCTCAAATTGAAAGAATTGCCTAACATTGATTTTTGGTAGTAGGGCAACCATTCTGCAATATTAGTGAGTAGCTAGGAGAAACCCTGGGGATTTAAGTTTTAGTGTCCAAACATATTGTCAAATTTAAGCTCTTTAAATCCTTAATGAATGGGAAATTCATTAATGATGTCTTAGATCAATAGGAGGGTAGGTAGGAGGTGCATGTTGAGTATCACCATGGAATTTTGGATATCTAGCAACTTGTGAGAATTTTTTTCCAATTAGGATGAACTTTTGGGATTTTGAAATGCAACTAGACCTTTGCAATAATATTCCATTGAAGTGGACTTGTAAAGAAATCCATCTAAACTAAACCTACTAACTTCACAATATTTTGGTGTCTAGTTTAAATGAAATGTTCTAATGATGATGTTAGCAAAAGAATATGATGACATCATCATTATGTAAGAATGATATCATCATGGACCAAGAGTGCTCGAGATGGGATGACGTTAGTACAGTGGGATACCATTAGAAAAAAATACATGGTGATGTCAGGAAAATTATTAGTTGTACACATGAAACTAGATTGATTTTGCAAGGAAGTCCAATTGAATCAGATAAGAATTCAACTTTTAAAAGGTTTAGTTTAGTTGGCTATGAAATCTCTAAAAAATGTTGATGATGCAATGGTGATGGAAAGATGATGTCATAATGACATGAGATCCCAAGTTTTCCAAGTGATCCAAAGATGTTAATGATCGAGTTGAAATGAACCCTGAACTTTCACAAAACTTTAAATTTGTCTTTATAAAATATTAGATGTGGAAAAGGCTAAGCGAACCAAAATAGTCACTTTTGAATGGGGAACTTCAGATAGGGGAAAATTCCCACAAAAGGATTTAGGTTAAGTGCATGGAAATGGGGGACCAAAAGAGGGTCTTAAGTGAGCATGTTTTTTGAAATCACGTAAAACTAATACTAAATGAGAAATTGAAGATAGTTATGCTCAAACCTTGAAGATGCAAAAAGAACAAGAGTCGTAGTGCTTTGAATCTACTTTCTAAACTATATTTTTTTAAATGGTGGAGATTAAGGGGTTAAAATAGGTGGAGACTAAGGGGTACAAAGTGCTCATGTTTTTGTCAAAAGAACATAACATAGTGTCTAGTGTGCTCCTCCTGAAATGTTAACTTATTTGGTATATCAAATACCACTTTAGTGAAAATTATCTAACACCATATAGTGTATGCTTGATTTTTCCTTGAATTTTTTAATGAATACATGTTTTTTACTAATTTCAAAGTGGACATATCCTAAAAAATAAAAAATAAAGCATGCTCCCGCTTAATTTTTTTGGAAACTAATTGAAAATAATTTTCTTTAATGTGTATAGAATAGAGCCTATATTTAAAAGTGTAATTTATTTCAAATTTCGATTGAACATATTAAAAATGAAAGCAAAAATACTATACATAGGTTTTTGGCAAAAGAGGAAGACACTAGCAAAATAAATTAAATATCAAAACCTTAACATAATTCAAATGTACAAAAAATACATAATTAGAAAGATAGGAGAGCTTGACATTGTTGTAGTATTTTTTTAACTCAACATTGAAAGATATGTAAACTTGATGGAGAGCATGCTTAAAATTATGCCATTTTTTATAATTTACAAAAAAAGCATACCTTTAGGCATTGACATGCAAGTCCAACCATTTGGATTTGATGCCCAAGGAAAATTCATCTCTAAGGGTGGAAAATACCCAAGGAAACTATAAATGCAAGCACATTATAACACTCACATTTTTGAGAAGTAAAAAATACAAGCCTCCCTCTCCCTCTCTTCCTCCTCCACGTATCTCTGTTCCTTTCTCTAACTCTATCTACCTCTTCTATCTTCCCTCCCCTCTCCCTCCCTCCCTCTCCATCTATTTGGATATATCTCTATCCCCCTCTCTCTTTCTCTTCTCATATCTCTATCTCTACCTCTCTCTCTCTCTTCCTATCTCTATCTCTCTATCACTCTATCTTGTCGTCTATATCTCTTTCTCTATCTCTCCCTCTTCCTCTATATCTCTCTATCTCTTCTATTTTACAAGAAAAGCCCCCCCACACCTCCTTGTCAAGATCTAAGATTCAAAATAGTTAAAATAAAACCTCTAAATCAAGAAGGTAATCAAGCTCCATTACCAAAACTACCTCCCTATCTCTGTATATTTATCTATCCCTCTACCTCTATTTGTCCACATATTTCTATTTCCCTCTTTTCCCTCTTTTAATCTCTACCTCTATCTTTCACTCTTTCATTCCATCTCAAGACAACTCTGCCTCTCTCTAACCATCCCTCTCTCTCCTTCTCCATCTTTCTAGACCTCTATATCTATATCTCTATTTTTCTTTCTATCTCTCTCCCTATCTCATCTCTCCATATCTCTACCTCTATGGCTCTCTATCTCTACCTCTCTCTATATATCACTTCCTATCTCTATATTTATCTTTTTATCTCTCCATCTCTCCCCCTCCCTCTCTCTCCCTCTCTACCTATCTCTTTCCCTTTCCCTTTCCCTTTCCCTTTACCCCCCCCCTCTCTCTCTCTTTACTTATATCTCCCTCTATCTACCCTTATCTCTCTCTATCAATCCCTGTTTCTATATTTTTGTATTTCTCCCCTCTATTTCTCTCCATCCATCTCTCTCTCTCTTCCTCTCTATCCATCTCTATCAAGCTATCTCCACACATCTCTCACTCATACACACACACACACTCCCTATTTATCCATCTCTATCTCTACCCCTCTCTATCTCACTATCCATCTCTTTCTATACATCTCTCTCCCCCTCCTCTCTCTCTACATATTTTCCCCCCTTTCTCTACCTCTCTCTCTCTATTTCTATACATCTCTCTCCCCCTCCTCTCTCTCTACATATTTCCCCCCCTTTCTCTACCTCTCTCTCTCTATATATATCTCTCCCCTTTTCTTTCTCCCTTCCTCTCTATCTCCACATATCTCTCTCTAATTCTCTCCCTATCTCTCCTTTTATCTATTCATATCCACATGTATATATATACCTCTTTCCCTTCTCCTTATCTCTTCTTCTCTACCTATCTCTCTCCCTTTCTCTACCTCTCTATATCTATTCCCTCTCTCCCTCCCTCTCTATCTCCCCCTTCCTCTCTCTCTCCCTCTTTGCCTCCCCTCCCTCTCTCTACCTATCTATCTTCCTTTCTCTTCCCTCTTCTATCCTTCCCAATTTATGTATATCTCTAGATATCTCTCCCTCTTTTCATCCCTATCTCTCCCTCTCTCTCACTCTCTCCCTATCAATCCATATTTTTGTATCTCTCTAATTATCCTCTCTTCTCTATATTTCTCTCCCTTCCTCTCCTTATATATATATCCCTCCCTATTTATATCTCCCCCTCTCTATATCTCCCTCTAATTCTATACTTCTCTCCCCCCTCTCTCTCCCCATTCCTTCTATATCCTTCTCTACCCATCTCTCCCTTTCTCTACCTCTATATCTCTATCTAATCCTCTCTATATATCTCCATCTCCCCTTTCTCCCTTTCTTCCTCTCTATCTCCTCCATCTCTCTCTTCCCATCTCTCTCTATACATATCTCCCTCAATCCCTCTCTACCTATCTCTCTCTTTCTCTTACTCTACCTCTATTTCTCTATCCTCTTTCCATCTCAAACTATATCTCTACCTTTCTGTTGCCCCTCTATCTTTCCCAAGTTATATATATCTCTCCCTCTCTCTCCCTCTTTCCCTAGCAATCTATCTCTATATCTCTCTACTCCTATCTCCTCTCTCTACTTATCTCCCTCCCTCTACTTCTATCTATTTAAATATCTCTCTCTCCCTCTCTATCTTTATCTCCATAATTATTTCTCCCATTTACATACACACTACTTGTTTCTCACTCACTATCTCTATCTTGACATCTCCTCTTATCTATATCTCCCTCTCTATTACTCGTCTTTATCACCTTCTTTTTCACTCTTACCCCTACTATCTCTCTCTCTCTCTATCTATCTATATATCTTTATCTCTACCTCTCTCTCTTCTATTTACTCCATCTCTCTTACTCTATATGGCCATCTCTCTTGCTCTATTTCTCTTTCTATCTCTATTTCCCTCTCACTCATCTATATCCCTTTCTATCCATATACTTCTCTATGCTATCTCCATATATCTCTCCCTCTCTACATATTGAGCTATCTCTCTCTTTGTCCCCTCTCTTTTTCTATGTCTCTCCCTCTCTACCTATCTCTCTCCCTTTCTCTACCTCTATCTCTCTATCTCCCCCTCTCTCCCTCCCTCCCTCCCTCTCTATCTCCCCCCTCTCTCTCATATAGATATGTATCTCTCCCTCTTTCTCTCTCCCTCTCTCCCCCTCTCTCCATATATATCTATATATATCCTTATATCTCTATCTCTTACTCACTCTATCACCCTCTCTCTCTATATTTATCTCTTTACCTCTCCATTTTTCTCTCTATCTATTTCTCTCCCTCTTCCTCTATTTTCATCTCTACCTCCATCTTCCTCTCCCCCTTTCTATTTCTAGATATGTATCTTTCTTTATTCATCCCTTTCTCTCCCTCTCTCTCTTCCTAGACCTTTATATATATATCTATGTATATATTCATCTCTATATCTCTCCCTATATCTATCCTTCTCTCCCTCTCTTTCCCTCTCTATATATTTATCTCTTTCATCTTTCTCTAACCCTCTCTCTAATTTCTCTCTCTATCTCCATCTCTCTCTCTCTCTCTGTGTTGGTAATGGAGCTTGATTACCTTCTTGATTTAGAAGTTTTATTTCATCTATGTTTGTATCTTAGTTCTTGACAAGCGGTGTGGAGGGGATTTCCACCCCACTATTTTTTCAAGGGGACCAAGGGGGTAGTGACAAATTTTGTAGCCCTCTTGGAAAGGGTTTGGTGGTAGCACCCCCAAAGATATTTTTTAAAAAACTACCTTGTAAAATAGAATAATGGCTATGTAAAATTGATAGAGAAGAAAATATAGAGGGAGAGATAAAGATATATATAGGTAAATATATAATAATTTATTTATATTATTTTGTTATGATTAGAATAACATGAGTGTGATAAAACACACTTATGATTTGGTAGTGACCAACCCTAGGTTTGGTCACTAACAAGCCATAATGCAAGAACTTTATAACACACAAGGGTGTTCTAGATTGACCAAAAAGTGGTTGTGGCCATATTTTGGTCCCATGTATTTCTACACATTCCCTTTAATGTGATATCTTCTAATTGAATTGAACTTGTAGGAAAAGCTTAATGAACCAAACCTATATACTTTTAAGAGAGGACGTTCAATTGGAAGTAAGGTTCTTGCTAAAGAATGAAGATAATTTATTTTGTTTTTCTTCATTTTGTGGAGAAGTCTGAGTGGACATGACCTTGCAAGGAAATCAAAGAGAATTGGATTTGTTTTGGTTGGAAATAAATCTCAAATATAAATTCTCCTTATTTTTAACTCATTTTAAGAAACCCCATAAAAATTTCTTATCCCTCTTGAACAAAACCTCAACATGAGGACATGTTAAAATATTTCTCAAATCAATTTCAATAATGGGTCACAAATGGCCAATACAACATATGAAAAATGAAGGAACTCAAGCAAAAAGGAAATAATAGATTTGAATCCCAACAATATCTACACACAAGGGATCTCTGGGGGTCTATCTTTTCTCTAACCTCTTGATACCATAGATCCTCCAACAACTTCCTAAAATATGACTCTATCGATATGTGCTTAAGATAAAACTTGAGATCTCCTGATTGTTGGAATATGTGCCTCAATCCTTACTGACATGGAACTCCTGACAGGAAAAGTCGCTGTGACATTATTCATGTCTGGCCGACTAACTGTTCTAAATCCATTTGAAATGATCATGTCGCCAAGACAGAGTTGATGTCTTGCCGACAATGTCTATCGTTGTGACTTTTTGTGTTCGGCGTGACTTTTTGTCGAATGGAGATCTCTGGGCGACAGTTTGATCTTATCGAGCTATCTCACGGGTGTTAGGGAGAGGTCCCAGCGAATGGTGAAAGTCTCACCGATAGCATATGGCTATCGGGGTAACATAAGGGCTCGGGGAGAAGTCCCAGCGACAATCGAAGGTCTCGCCGATGGGAATACATGTGGGGTCTTCGCGGTGACTCAAAGACTTCGGTGTTAAGTCTTGGCGACTTGGAGGGTCTCGCCGATAGTCTTCGGTGTGACATATTCGCCCGGTGAAAGGTCTTGGTGAAGTCAAATGTCTTGCCGACTCAATAAGACATGGGCACTCGGTATGTGGTCTTGGTGAAAGACATAAGTCTCGCCGACTCTTGGATGCTTCGGTATGACATGTTCGGCCGATGTAAGGTCTTAGCGAAAGACATAAGTCTTGCTGACTCAGTAAGACTTGGATGAGCTTGGTATGAAGTCTCGGCGAAAGACGAATGTCTTACCGAATCAGGGAAACATCTTGGCGAATGGAAAGTCTTGCCGATGGCAAAGTGGAAGTCGTTGTGACTTGTGAGCATCGGTATGAATCTTGCCGACGAGAAATCTCTTGCCGATAGGGATGCATTGGATGTCGATGGATTCGGTATGTCTCATGGCATTCGTTATAACGTCCTGTCGACTGTTGGGATCTATGATGATATTGATATAACGACTTTGTGGAATTGGGGAGACACTGTTAGTGTCTCACCGATATGCCAACAAAGTTGAACGCCCTTGACCAGATTGACCATCCTATGTGGAGCATCATGGACCAATCAGAGGAAGTGATTTTCAAATGGATGGCAGTTAGTTTTTTGCAACTGTTGTGACGCTGGAGCTGAACAGTATGCAGGGAAAAATTGACGCTCAAGTGGAAAATTTCTATGATGAGGCAATGGCAGATAAGGATGAACATAAGGTAAAAAATTAGAATGTGATAAGATAAAAGCAGATCGATTCTGAGTTTTGTAATCAAATCGAATTGTTGAGAGCTTTTCTGTAACTGGATGAACAGTGAATGAAACTACTGAGAACTAATACCAAAGAGTTGTATCTCTGATTGTATGTAATTGTTGTTACTGTAATACAAAGAGATTTAGCTTGGTGTGGTGGGTTTTTTCCCGAAAGGGTTTCCCACGTAAATATGTTGTTCATTGTCCTTGAGTATATTCTCTGTTTCTGTAAATCTTTCATGTGTGTCTTAATTGGATTGTATTTAGGAAAAATTAAAAGTATTCTTTGCTTACTTTCCTGTGGATTTGACGTTAGGAAATTTGCTTCTGCACCATTGCTTTCCTTAAAAGTGGTATCAGAGCCTAGCCAGTTGTGTTATCCTTGTGAGTGGGTTGGGTTTTTTGTGTCAATTCTTTTTCAGTGGGAGTCTAGTAGAGGTCTGATAATTTAATTACAGATTAAGATGGCGAGCACATCCGAGAAGATGGAAATAGAGAAATTCAATGGTAGCAATTTTGAGTTGTGGAAACTCAAAATGGAAGATTTGTTAGTAGACCGAGATCTTTGGACTATTGTGTCTGGAACAATGCCTCAAGGCATGAAGCAAGAGGATTGGGACCTGGCAGATAGAAAATCAAAGGGGCTGATAAGGCTCTGTTTGGAAGACTTTGTTCTTTTGAATGTTCATGAAGAAAAGACTACCTCTTCCTTGTGGAAAAGACTGGCATCGATTTATAAAGGCAAGTCCTTGGTGAACAAATTGTTCTTGAGGAAGAAGCTGTACTCTTTGAGAATGCAGGAAGGAGGATCTGCTGCTGATCACTTGAATGCTTTCAACATGTTGATTGCTAAGTTAACATCTGTTGGTGTGAAGATTGAAGATGAAGATCATTGCATGCTGTTGCTATGTTCTTTGCCAGATTCTTGGGATCATCTGGTGATGGCTATTGGGAGTATGACATCCACTTTCAAGATGGAAGATGTTGTTGCTTCTTTGTTATTAGAAGAGATGAGAAGAAAATCTTCTGAGATGGAAAAGGAGGCTCTGGCTGTTAGAGGCAGATCGAAGGAGAAAGGCAAGAAGAAGGACAAGAAATCTAGATCGAAATCAGAAGGGAGATCAAAGTCTCCTGGCAAAAAGTCCAAGGTGAAGTGTTGGAATTGTGGGCAACCTGGTCATGTCCAAAAGGATTGCAAGGAGGAGAAAAAGAAGAAGAAGAAGTCTTCTGGAAATGATTCTTCTCAGAGTGATGCAGACTCCTTCATTGCAGCTTTGGCTACACGGGCATCAAATGATGTCTGGCTGATTGATTCTGGAGCATCTTTCCACATGACATCTCATAGAGATTGGTTCACAAAGTATGAAAACTATGATGGTGGAAAGGTGTATTTAGCAAGTGATTCATCTTTGGAAATTGTTGGCCGTGGAAGAGTCAGAATTCAATTCCCTGATCGAAGAGTGAAGGGAATCAATGATGTGATGCATATACTAGGTCTGGCTCGAAACCTACTTTCTGTAAGTAAGCTGAATGGTATCAGAGTGCAGGTCACGTTCTCTGGAAATAGCTGCAAGATGACTAGAGGCTCTATGGTGCTGGCTAGGGGTGCTTGAATTGGTACCTTGTACAAGTTGGATGCACATGTTGTTCAATGCAATAGTGTATCTACAAAGTCACTAAAAGCTGCTCATGGAGGGAAAGCGTTCACGATGGAGTAAACACCATGGAGTTAAACTTCGGCAGAAAAGACTATGCTCTGGCATCATAAGCTTGGCAACATTGGTGAAAAAGGTTTAAAAACCTTGAAAAATAAAAACCTGGTAGAAGGGCTTGAAGATTGTAATCTTGAGTTCGAATTTTGTGAACATTGCATATATGGTAAGCAACATCGTGTTTCATTTTATTCCAGTCCTCACAAATCTTAAGTTTGCTTGATTATAATTCATTATGATGTTTTGGTCCGATGAATGTTCACCTTCTGCAGTCTAAATCAGATACTATGTGTTTGTTTATTGATGATTATTCAAGAAGAACATTTGTATATTTTCTGAAAAGTAAATTAGAAGTGTCTGGCTTGGTTTAAGGAATTTAAAACCTTGCTTTCGAAAATCGACCGGTAGGGAGTAAAAATGCTTAAGACCGACAATGGCGTGAGTTTTGTTCGCATGAATTTGAAAGGTACCGTATTTATCATGGGATTAAAAGAC
>VDFB02053283.1:0-34392 GCA_007258455.2 Sequoia sempervirens | reverse complement strand
TTTTACGAGAGGACATTCAATTGGAGTTAAGGTTCTTGCTAAAGAATGGAAATTATTTATTTTGTTTTTCTTCATTTTGTGGAGAAGTCTGAGTGGACATGACCTTGCAAGGAAATCAAAGAGAATTGGATTTGGTTTGGTTGGAAATAAATCTCAAATCTAAATTCTCCTTATTTTTAACTCATTTTAAGAAACCTCATAAAAATTTCTTATCCCTCTTGAAAAAAACCTCAACATGAGGACACATTAAAATATTTCTTAAATCAATTTCAATAATGGATCAAAAATGGCCAATACAACATATGAAAAATGAAGGAACTCAAGTAAAAAGGAAATAATAGATTTGAATCCCAAAAATATCTACACACAAGGGATCTCTAGGGGTCTATCTTTTCTCTAACCTCCTGATACCATAGATCCTCCAACAACTTCTCCAAAATATGACTCTATCGATATGTGCTCAAGATAAAACTAGAGATCTCCTGATGCCTCTACTTTAGGCATCAATGACCACATTCTTCTTCACTTTGATCTAATAAAAAATAAATTCATACTCACAAAGAAACTTCATCCAACAATGTTGTCAAGAATTCAAATTTATCTGAGTGCATATAGACTACAAGCTATGATGATCAATATAAAGCTCAAAATAATGGCTAAACAAATAATGTCTCCATCGAACAAGCATATTGACAACTTTTTCCAACTCTAAATCATGATTGGGTTAATTCATCTCATGATCCTTTATCTTTCATGACTCATATGAAGTCACTTGGTCCTTCTACATAAGGACTACCCCAAACCATTCAATGATGTGAGAGTACAAACCATAAAATTTTCTATAGGACTAGGCACTTCAAGGATTTATGCACTAATCGATAATTACTCGAAATATAAAGGATGAATTGCACTTCTTTGAAAAAAAATTCTCACCTTTCCTCTAAAGAGAAGTAATCAGATGTGCCACTCTAAATTTTTTTTGACGAATTAGCAATAACAAGCCAGTAACCCCATGAAATATGAACCTTCAAAAAGCTCATGGAAATTTTCCAATCAACAATGGCATAAATATTTTAGTGATCCATTGAGGCACACTCAACAAAATAACATGACCTGAATATTTCACTTTTGATTGAAATAATTCACACTTTTCTAGGTTCACATAAATACTTCACTTTTGATTGAAAGAATTCACTTCACCAGTTGTCCATAAAGTTGATGTTCATGCAAAGGCTACATAACTTAGTGCAAGTCGAACTTGTGCTCCTCTATTATCCTCAAATAAATTAAAATACCATCTATAAAAAGGTAAATTGGTCAAGATAAGTACGAAATACACCATTCATCAAACTCTTAAATATTAAAGGAGTGTTCATCAATGAAAAAGAAACTATTGTAAACTTGTAGTGTCCATAACATGTATAAAATATAGTCTTCGTCAATCAAAAAGAAACTATTGTAAATTTGTAGTGTCCATAACATGTATAAAATATAGTATGATGAATGTATGCCTTATGAATATGAAGTTGATGGTATCCTAAATTCTACTCAATATTAGAGAACACTTTGGCTACCTTCATTTGGTCAAACAATTCATCAATTTTCAATAAGGGATATTGATTCGTCATTGTAACCTTGTTTAGTTGTCAATAATCAATGCACAAATGAATAGATCTATCCTTCTTCTTCACGAAGATAAATAGTGCACCCCAACGAGATATAATAGGATGAATGTTCTCATTCTCCAATAACTCTAACTATAAAAAAATCTCATTGAGCTCCCAAGTGGTCATGTGGTATGGTACATGAGATTTGACCTCTAAAAATAGAACATGATCAATAGAAAGTATACATATTTCTTTGGAGTCATATCTAGAGTCTCACTTGAGAACACATTGAAATATCCCTAAGGAGTAGATGATCATCAAGAGATGCCTCAAGAAACTCATCCATGGAATGACCACTCACAATGATAGCAAAATTTGACATCCCTTCAACATGCTTCATTTCAATAGCATGGTTAAAATCATGTGAAGTGATATGGGTCTTTGTACCTTCACTATCTCAAACCATTGACCAAGATCATCCACACACTTAATCAACTACCCCAATAATCAATGCTCACTTGATGAGCCTCTAACCAATTGATACCAAGTACAATCCTATTAGATTCCAAATGTATGATACATAAATTTTGTGATGAAGGTACCTAAATTCAACACAACCATACACAAGGGAGTCTACAACTAGCTTAGCACTAGTAGCTAACTTAACCTACCACTTATCATTTTTCCTCATTCCCACAAGCCCACAACTTGCTATGAGGGATGGGAAAATAAATGAATATGAAGTACCAAAATTGAATAATGTAGAAGCATGAACCCCATCCAACATACCTAAGCTCTCCACAACGATACTCTAATTCTCTTCATCTTAGTTATACACTATCAAAATTACTTTATGATACTTTCCAACATCCCCCACTATCAACTCTAAAGCTATTGGATTCTAACTACCAACTATCATAGGTCTTTGAGGTAAAGACCTTAAAAAGTTTTCTTACTCGCCATAAGAGAAACACGATCCCTTCACTTGAGTCAAATCTAATTGAGATGCACTCAACTAATGGAATATCAAGTTACTAGAACTAGAATAAGCATGATGAGTTTCCTTCCTAGACTAAAATTCCTATTATGTTGTGCACTTTGCTCCTTTCAAGAATTCCCACTAGCACCTTGCCCACTCTGAGGGTCCTATGGAGGTCTCAACCTTTGCTATTTTTGTTTTTGTTGAACAATCATTGAATGTGTTGAAGGTATCCTGAAATATCCTATAGTTTTAGGTTGAGAACTTTGAGCCTCTAATTCCAATTGAGAGAGACCCACTACTTGCACTCCAATCTAACCATCAAAGCTTCTAACCAAATTATCATTTGTCAACATGGCATTATCCATGTGATGCAGTACAAAGGATCCTCACTCAATCACATGAATACAAATTCCTCAATTAGGGATTCAATCCCTCTATCTCTTCAAGTTTCACTAGAAATTTTCACACAAACAATGACTCAATATAGCACCATTTAGGATTTTAACTCCTCAATCCCAAACCAGACTTCTCAAGCCTTTATTTCCCTTTAAGAACCTTAACTCATCCTAAAATAAACACTTACAAAGACCGCCCCTTCCTTGAATTCACCATTCCTTCATAAATTGTTTACATTCCTTATAGCCATCCATCTATGAACTTCCAAACATAGTTTTTGTTCTAGACCTTAAATTAAGACAGTAATCAACATTTTAGATACCCCTTTAAGGTTTTTCAAAACATAACTATAAACCAATATATGTTGCTTTGGAGAAACAAACTCAACCATGACTGTCCACGTTGCAAATTAGGCCTAATTAGGTAAATGGCAAATAGGGCTTATTGAATATCCTATCTCTAGAATTGATTTTGTCCTAACCACCAATTGGAACACATAAAATTAGGTCTATTAAAGATTAATATTCCATAAAATCTCCATTCCCATAACCATTTTTATTAACCCTAGGTCAAATCCACATGCTACACTCTATTTTTCTGACTGTACCCAAATTTTGCAGTCTGAAACTTCCATTTTCCACACACCAATCTTAATAATTTGGTCTAAAACTTAAAGAATATGAAAATGGATTCTACAAAGATTATTTCCACCAAAAATTAGAGACTTTCAATGGTTCAAATGAAAGAAACACAATTTTCTTTGGCTCCGTTTACCCTAGGACAGGGTATTGACTATTTTTGCAAAAACCACAATATCTTCCTCAAAACCTAACCAAATTGCATGAAAAAAATAGTAAAGGAAGTTGATTGTTAATACAATAATTTACAAATGTTTGGAAATGTATCTTTTCCCATACAGGGCCATACACAACAAAGAAACCGTGAATTTATGAAAGAATATACAAAAAACAGTGCCTTTATTCATTCAAAATCAGATGTACAATCACCCACGCTTGTTCAAACGTACAAATGGCCTTTTAAATGAATTTCATAACTGACTTATCAACTTCTAACTTCCTATTAACACCCTAGATCCAAAATGACCCTTCACCTTCCATATGTTGTTTTTTGCAACTTCACAATTTTTTGCATCTTTTACATCTATGACAACTTTTGAATACATTGGCATCTTTTTACATTTTTGCAAATTTGACTCAAATGGCCTCCTAAGAAACATGAGAAATGACTCAAATAACCTTAGTACAAGGTAAGAACATCAATATTGAATCTAATTTCAAACTTTCTATATGGAAGCATAATTTTGTCAAGGTGCTCTTGCACCACCATTACAACCTCCAAGGTTTTTGGTTAAAAAATAAAGACATAAAAATTGATCCTAGTATGTAGTCCTCTCATGAAATACTACACTAACATTCCCTCATCCTCAACTAAGATGACATTGCTTAAGATCAAATAAATGATTCTCATATTGTTCTACTATTATTCAAGCTATTTAAGCTCATGTTCAACTCATCACCATGCATCTTCTTATAATGATAAGAAAGGTAACATGACTAAAAATCTCTTGAAAAGTATCCCAAGAGATTGTTCCAATATCCAAATGATTTTTTCTCCTCTTAGTTCCACTAGGTGGAAGCAAAGTTGCACAAGTGCCATTATGCATCAAAAACAATAATCAAGATCCAAAATCTAATTCTCTACCCCATAACCTCCTAAATTAACCTTAAAGGTAGGTGGATGTGCTATATTTTTTCAAATGTTCCTTTCCAAAATACTATCCTCATCCACCACTTTCCTATCCCCTATACAAGGTGGGTGGATCCTACAAGGGCACATCCTCTAATCTAGAATTTTGAGGGCTCTTAGAGAGCTCTCTATCTCCATGTTGGGGTTGATCCTCTCATTTTTTGAGACAGATGGGAATGCACCCAATGAGATACCTCTTGATGAGGACCTAATATCATTATAATCTCCCAAAGGAGAATAAAAAACTATATTTTCCCATAATGGATCCTCAAGCTACTCCTACCTAGCATTAGGGGATTCTTAATATTGATTTTATTCCCACTTTGATGAGTGTGGTAAGTTCTAAGAATAATCCTTGATTCACAACCAATTATATGGGTTAGCACATACATATAACCATCTATAATTCCATGTTAAGGTATATAAGGGATAAATTCATAATATTTCCATACAAATTTAAACACTTTAAACAACCAAACATCAAGAAGATGAGAAAGCACATGAAATCACAATCCCTGTAATTGGACATGGGCTCTAATACCAAATACAATTCCCCAAGGCCTACACCTTGGACATTAGCCAAATGAATATTTTTTTAAAATAATACTAAAATAAATATGATAAACACTAATGTATCATATTGTATGCCAATCCACACACTAAGGGTCATGTGACACACAATAACACACATAATTTGTTATCATTTCTCCAAGAAAGGTGGGATAAGTGAAAGACTTACAACACATTGGCAGGAGGAAAGATTCATCTACCTCAATTCCATCCCCAAAACATGCTTGATATTCACAACACTAAGGAAACCTATGCAAGAGGAAGAAACACTAGGATATCTCACTTCTTGACTAGAAGATATGACCATCATTTCTCTAAACACGTAACATTCTTACCAAGGAAAATGTAGGAAAAATCCCAACAAGGACCATCTAAATATATGGGAAAACCTCCTAAAGAGGTTATAACAATAGGAGATATAAGATCTCCAATAAATGAGATGCCAATAGATTGATATCATGTAATAGCATGCTTCCTAAAGAAAAATATGACATGAATACCAAGTTACAACACTTATCAACAAGATGACAACATAGGAAGAGTCATGAGGATAAGGGGGGGAAAATGCATACTGACTTTCCCCTAAAAATAGTCAAAAGTACCTAATATCTAGTGAAACAAAGGACTAGAGTGTTCTAGAGAAATACAACACCCAAGAAGGACACTAGCATAGTTAATGAGGTCTCTAAAAATTGCATTAGAGTCCTACAAGTGTACTAGATCCATAAAAATGTACTAGAGTCTAGTAGTTACATTGTAGTCCCATTTTTTAATGTAGTCATGCTTCATATATTGTAGTCCTATCTAAACACTGAATAAATGATAATATCTAGCTCTCCTACTAAGGGACAACACCCAAAACTCACCAAAATAAGATTACAACACAAAATGACTCCAAAATGGATGAAAGCTACAAGGGAACCAAGAGAAATAGCCACACCTAATCTCCAACGTACTAGCAAATGGAAATACCTCCCATAAATTGGGAGGTCTACAAGAGAGTCAAAAGCAAGTCCAACAAAAAGAGGCATGAATGGGAATATTCCCAACACACCCAACTCACCCTCCAACCAAGAGAAGAGCCAAAATGACACCTCCCTATGGTGGTTCACACACTCAAACTCAAGACTAGGAAAATGAAAGGAACATATACTCTAATATTACCATAATTGAATATTTTCTATCATTGAATGTTTATTTTAAATCCAAATCCAAAAGTTCTCTAAGTTCATTTTAACCAACATCACAATAATGGTGAAAAGCATGTGTCTTTGACACCAACATTGTAAAAGCAATAATCTCTCAATATTTGCTTATGTGAGTGGTTTACATTCCATCTAATAAGGAGGTTTCAAAATAATATTAAAATTGCATGGAAGGACTCAAATATGCTAAAATATACATTTTTCCAACTTTGTGGAAGAAATAATGAGAAGAGAAGCTCCTTTATCCAACTTGATCACAATCTTTAGCCACTCTAATGGATCAAATAGTCCTTGATGGTGGTTCCATGCCACCCAACCGTGTCATACTTGTAGGTCCACTCCACAATTCTAGGAGATAATTATAAGGGAGAATAAGCACAATCATACCAAACAAGGCTATGAATTACACATACACTAAACATTTTGCATACAAAATAGAATGAACACATACATAACCAATGTTTCAACTATACACAATACACATGGTTAGAGATTAGTCTCATATTAGATACAACATCCAACAATAACAAGGAAGAGGATCGTAGGGGAAAACAATCAGAATATCATGTTGTAATGTCTAAGTGGGGATTAAGTGTGTATCCCACCAAAGGTTAGGGCACCCAACTGACATGATATCCAATAACTCTTGAAGTGCAACATTTGCTTCATACTCGCATTGTGCCTATACATGCTTCAAGTGTGTTGTGGAATTAACATCTTAGTTCATTTTATTTCCTAATGAATTTCTTAAATTAATAGTTTTTTTTTAGATTGTAGGAATTGGTTGGGTATCTGTCCCCCTATAAACTGTAGTGTGCTTGGTAAAAAAAATTCACGTGATTGGTGGTGTTGGTGCAAGACACCCTTCAGTACAACGAGTTTGGGGGGGGACTAGACCTCATGACCTCTTTCCTGCAATAGGATGCTTTAGCCAATCGAACTAGGCCCCCCGTCCCTTCTTAAATTAACACTTAATTAATAACTCTTTTAATTAATCACTCTTTTATCATCCACTATCCCTCAAGTCTTAGGTTTATCACACCAATGAATATTAGGCATGGCAAGGAAAATAAGGCAACCAAATTGAGATAAAATTTTGAACATAGTCCCAAAAGATTCAAAACAAAAAATTAAGATGGAATCTTGTTTCCGACCAATCTAATTCCCCATATACATCATTCCCACTTTGCAAAATTTAAAATTTATTTTTCAAATGTAAAACCATAAATTTTCCCATCTACCATTAATGAATGCTTAAATTTCAACATTTTCAATATTGAAAATTTCAACATTTTCTTCAACATTTTCAAAATTGAAACTTTCAACATTTTCAAAATTGAAAAATTGAACATTTTCAACATTTTCAAAATTGAACATTTTCAACATTTTCAAAATTGAACATTTTCAACATTTTCAAAATTGAACATTTTCAACATTTTCAAAATTGAAACTTTCAACATTTTCAAAATTGAAACTTTCAACATTTTCAAAATTGAAACTTTCAACATTTTCAAAATTGAAACTTTCAACATTTTCAAAATTGAAATTTTCAAAAAAAACTAAACATACCTATTGGGTCCAAATATGCACAACTACATTCTTTTGAAGTAAAACTCTCATTTCCTAAATTTTGGAAAAAAAAATCATAACCTAACTTAAAATTGAACATTTTAAAAATCTACAACTATGAATTAAATTCAATCAAAATGAAGAAATTCAATCTAGAATAGAGGTCAGTTGCTACCGCAAGGTGAGCATACCAAACATGAACCAAAAGAGCTTCCAAACAAGGAAAAAATGAAAGAATTTACCTCAAAGCTCACAAGAATGCTAATTTTCTTTTAATTCTCTTCCAAATTGAGAAGCAATCCACAATCAAGTTACTCACACATTTAATCCTTTCTATGCAATCCAACTCCAAATCGAAGCAATCCAACACTCAAGTGAATTCCACCAATTTCAAAATTTGAGAAGTAGGGAGTTTGAGAGAGCTTCATCCAAAATGCAAGAATGAATAAAAATATAGTTATGTCCTTTTTTATTTTTCAAATATTTTATATTTTCATTTTATTTCCTATTTTCTTATTCTTTCCATAAAATATATCTCACAAGTAATTAAAATTCCTAAGTCATTTCCTCCCTTCCAAGGGTAAATGGAGCAATTCCAGTAAATTCTTTTCTAGGAAAATTTAATTAATTCAATAAACTTTCCCAACCAATGAATATTTTTAAATCACAATTAACCAATTTTAATTACTTTAATATATTCATGAATGAATTTAACTTTTCCTTTTCCCCTTTTTTTCTAATTTCCCAATTCCATAAAAGCATTTCCTACCTTTAGAATGCAATGATTTATCCATTCAGCACAACCAAAAGCAATAAAAAATAAACCATCCAATATAAAACATATATTTACAATTAACCCACAACACAAACAAACTATGAAATCATCACTAATGCATATCCAAATTTACATAGGGTCAAACATGACATCTCTCATGCTTGGTTTGACTATGATAGAGGGGTCAAACATGACATCTCTCATGCTTGGTTTGACTACGATAGAGGTTAGCAAACTCATAAGGCCCAATGCAACACTTTTGAAATAATCATCATTGGTGAAATAACCTAGACCTATGTACTTAGGTAGGGATATAACCCTTTCATCTACATACTCAATTCACATGTCAAGCGTACCTACACATGAATATAATAGTTGAAGAAAAATAAAATCTTCTAATGAGGTACAATATCATATGAACCATATACTCATTGCATTAGAATGCCAACATAATTATAATAATCTCTATCTTTGAACATGTATATGTTATGATTTTCAAGATCATAAAGCAAAAACTAGAAACTTCCACAAAATACTTGCACACTAATTATAAGCTTAATTGCTATTTCAAAGAGTTGATAAAAGAATTAAATAAAATATACAATGTAACCTTGTTTATATAGGCAAGGTGGTGAAGGTAGGAAAGTCAAACATAATGAATGAATACCCCTCCAATAATGTAACACTTGTTAACTCACATGACAATTGTTCTTGTGAGTTGCAAGTGACCATGCAAGAGGTGTCTCACAAAGTGAGGACACTTGTATCAACCACATGAGGAGACAAAATTGTAGAAGTCCATAAGTGGAGACTTAAGCAATGTGAATATGACTCTCCTAGTTAGGTTAATAACTAACTAGTTTGATAAAGTCACTATTTACACCAACTGTATATATAGATATACATACATACATATATATATCCACAATGATAAAGTAAATTATAAACATTATTAAATCTAACCATGAGGGTGTCACATACATCACACAATATACAATATGAATCCAAATTCCAATATAAATCATATCAAGAACACCTCGATGCAAGACAATAAAGCATTACGATCATAATGACCAAATCCATGGTAACAAAATGAAAAATTTCAAATGTTGAGGAATTACATATTTCTTTATGCTCTCAATACATTAGTTTTTTGTAAATTAAAGTGCATAGATTCAAGGGATAAATTTTAGATTGTTGCCATGATAAATATGATACATCTTAAAGGAGAATTATTGGTTTTTATTAGAAAGAGAGTTACATCACTACATCATTTCATGGGGGAATTTTGGCAAAGTTTCCCTTCAACAAACATATGTTTCCAACCTAAAAGAACCCACAAACATGAACTAGAGAAAATATACACAACCCCAATAGTAATAGCATACAACAAGACTACACGTATGTAGGAACCTTGAGGCCTTTATTTCACCTTCTTTGAGGTTCTTAGGATTTGTGAATGAAGTCTTCACTCTTATCCTCGACCTTAAACCTATAAAACAACAAAAATCTTCTTTCAACCACCCATCGACAAAGCCTCCAATCCTAACTTTTTCACTTTCGTAATCCACTTGAAATTTTTTGTTTCAATTTGTTTATCTTTGAGAAATTGCATTTATCATATTAGGTTATTTAGTCTAATTAGGTCAATCATTTAAAATAATTTCCAATTCATTCCTAAGAGTCAAGAGGATCATATCCAGGTCTGGTTGACTCACCTTGGAGGTTGAAAGTCAATTTATGCACCTTGCTGATTTGTATCCTAATGAAATCTTAGAAATATTGAAACATACCCTAGGTTGTGAGTATTAAACCTAAGGCTACCCCACATTTTTATGTTTCATTTCCATACATAAGTAAATACTTTAAAATCATATCTAGCATTGATTTTGGTGTTGGAGTCTTAAAAATCCACATGATTATCTCTGTTATGCATGGTACTAATGTGGGGTTGAATCTATTTTTTTAGTTATTTGAGATTGGAGCACTGATTATGTGTTTCTCCTTTGAGATGTTGTATATGGGCAAATCTTGGAAAATTTTCTAATGTGGATTCTATTTGGTAGGACATATTATTAGTTACCATTATTACATTGGTATGCTTATTGTAGTGGAAGATGGTTATTGGGAGTACATGATATAGTTGTTCATTTGAATCTATATCAGTTGTTTATGGTGCATGAGAAGCTTTGCTCACTTTGAGTAGAGTGTTGGCAATGATATTACTCATGATGCCATAAATAACTTGGTATTAATTTCAGTGGGACCTTTATGTAGTTACATAATGTATTCTATCTTCTTTAATTCAAGATTTTTGGTTCTAAGTTGTTGTTGCAGTGTGTAGTGAGCCATGGATAATCTTTGAGTAGAAGATGGATGGTCTTTTACAATGGTTGTTGGTGTCATAAGGAGCTCTTGGATTTGTCTTTAGATTTTAGTGAGAGTTATGACATCTTTGGCTCTATTGAAAAAGGATGTATATCATTGGTATCTTATTGGTTTGGAGATTGTGGTTGTACTTTACGTGTTGAGTTCTTTGATTGTGTTGGGGCCATAGAGGATATTCAGAAAGAAAGATGGTTATCATGATGCCTGGAAATCTTGGTTACATAGTTCAGTGGGAGCTTTGGCAGAGATGTTGCTTCATCATTTTGATGATGTATGGTTATTTTTTGTGATCTCCTAGGAGGGGATGTTAGATCATGATATCATGATGTGTTCCTAATTCTATATTTGGAATTTTTACAATGGTCTTGTTTGGTTCTATTTGGTATTGAGTATTAATCATTTGTTTGGAGCTTCATGATTTTGTAGGGTTACACTTAAAGTTGGCATGGATTGATTGGTGGATACTCATAGCTCGACTAGAGAGACTTGGGTGAGGCTAAGAGATCTCTTATTTATGGGATCATATGTTGAGATGGTTACTCTTTGATGAGGATTTCAGGAGAAAGACTAAGGATCCTACACCTGGTTATGGATGTGAATCCATTATGGATAGAAGAGAAGATTGTCATTCCTTGGTGTTGTGTGCATAGGACAATATTGTATCCCACTCTTGGTATACTCGGAAGATGAATGATCTGAGAGGTATTACCCACCTAATTATCAGATGCATTCTTTATTTTGTATCTTGTCTTCTCATATGAGTTAGTCTTGAATACATGCATTATGAAGACTTGTTAAGAGGAAGATGCATGGTTAGATGGGTTTTCGTTGTTCTCCTTGTTTTGGTCTTGAGCTATGGATTTAGTTATGAGGAGTTATTTGGAGAGGTACAAGAAATGGTTTGTGGCTTTGCGCATATTCCCTTTATTGTGGGAATGATTGGTTGGTTTGATCTACCTTTAGTTTGAGAGGTTTACATCTAATGTTGCTATGTTTTCATTTGATTTGAATGCTAGATGTTGATATCCTTTCACTTTGGGAATGGTGAAGGAGATCTTGCATTACACAACTTGGTACATGTTAGTGTGGAACAAGGATATGGTTTGATTTGTAGGTTCTCTTTTTGGTCATGGCATTCTTCCCGAATGTTTGGTTCCACATGGTTGGGTGTGAAGAACTTGGGAGAGATATCCACATACTAATGGTGAGAGAGGTATTGTAGCATATTTGTTTGTAATTTTTGTGTATCATTGTGTGTTTCCTTCACACTATTTAATAGAGGAGTTAGCCACATCCTCTATGTGAAGTACTATAAATAGACTTGATATGCCTTGATCTATTTTCAGATTTGATATTACTAATGCAGTGGAAATTTTTGGATATATGTTTATTATCCTCTATGATATCTTGGTATTCTAGTTATTGATGTGATGATGATTTTGCATGTTTCATTGGATTGGGATCTACAAGTTATGTAGTTGTGTGGATTGATCATCCATTTGATTGATTTGGGATGAATCGGATGTGGATTGTCTATATCCATGAGATTATTTCAGTGTTTATGCAAACATGTTAGTTGGCCTTTTATGTGGTTATTTATTCATTGGTATGTTGCATTGAGATGGGAGGATGGATATACAGAGACTTGATTGCAGATTTTGGGTTGGTATGTTGATGGCATGAAGTTTTATCTATGTTTGGTATACCTTGGTTTGAGGTATGGCTATCTTGGATGAGTTGCAATTTGTCATGGTTTCCATTCTAGGTGGTATGAGTAAGGTAGCTACTTAGAACCTTTCTTATCATTTGAATTTGATGCTTGTGTTCATGTAAATATTGGTGCAAGTTTCTATGGAAGTTGATATGTTTCACCTTGGCATGTTCCTTTTTCTTCCATAGGTGACATGTTGGAGGATGTGAAGGATTTTTTTGCTTGATGGTGGTTATCATGGTTGCTTTTGCAAGTATCTTGTTGGAGCATGAGAGCATAGTGAAGATTCGGATGATACATGTTTGGCTAAGGGATGCTTTTCCCTTGTTTTTGATTTCTATGGGTGTATTTACAATGTTGATGTCAAGTGAGAGAATGGTAGGATTAATGTGCCATCCACATTGTAAATCATATGTCATATATCATGGTTCCAACATCTTTGGAAAGTGTCTCTAGGAACTTAGGATGTATTGGAAAAATATTTTGTAATATTAATTCTCACCATTGTTTGTAATATACTCATAAGGGGTGATGGGTCCACTAGCAGCAGTAAAGGTGGTATGTGGGCATAAATATTTAATATTGTTTTCCCCACATGTGGACACCTAGAATGGGATAATAAAAAATAAAGGAAATGATAAATAAGTGACTGTTGAGATTCTCCAAGTGGGTGCTTGGAAAGAGGCAACATATGTCACTTGGTTTTCCATCATTTATTATAATTCATTTAATGTTTATCTCTCATGGTTGGGTGCCCAAGTTGGAGGAAAAGTATTGGAGACAAAACTAGTGTCCTTTCATATTCCAAGGAGCTAATCCAAAGGTTGGGGACGTTTAAAATGAAGGTTCATATTTGGATGCCTTGTTTGGTGCATTAGATGCCTTCACACATCTATAAAATCAACCTCTTAGATGTAGAATTAAGGAGGAATAGTTGAATGTAGTGTTACTCTATATGAACAAGGACATGTGGAGGTTGTTCATAGGTACATAGGTGTTGCCATGGTGGAGGAAAATAGGAGAATGGAATTGGTTGTATTGTAATCTCATTTATTTGATGATAATGCATACTTGACCTCTCTTCTTGGTGAAGTTTTTTCCTGCAAGGGGTTCTCCACGGAAATCTTGTGTTATGTGATGCTCTTATGTTGCTGATTTGTGCCTCATTGCTACTATCTTATGGTGATTCAATATTCTTTATGTATTGTTGTTATAAGTTCACATAAGGTAGTGATTATAAGCATGATATGTTGGTTTTTTTGGCATCATAAAGAAGATAGATCTAATCATGGTAATTCCATATTGAGGCAACTTAATTTTCAGATTTGCATATAAGTTTCATATTTTCATGTTGTTGTAGTCCAAGCCTTGTATCTCATCCATTGAAGTCATTTTTGGATAGAGATTGAATTTACCAACAATCGATATTGAACCTATTTATTTCTCATCAGTTACAACACTTGTCAACAAGACAACTAGGAAAAATCATAAGGTCAAGGGAAAAAATTGCATACTATTTTTCCCCTAAAAATAGTCCAAAGTACTCACTATATAGTGAAACAAAGGGCTAGAGTGTTCTAGAGAACTACATCACCCAAGAAGGAAACTAGCACAATTAATTACCTAGGTGTCCCAAAAATGCATTGGAGTCCTACAAATGTACTAGTCTAGAAATTGTATTGTAGTCCTATTTTTATAATTTAGTCATGCTTCTTATATTTTAGTCCTATCTATAGATTGAACACATGATAATTTCTAGCTCTCCTACTAAGGGACAACACCCAAAACTCGCCAAAATAAGATTACAACACAAAATGACTCCAAAATGGATGAAAAATACAAGGGAACCAAGAGAAACAATCACACTAGAATCTCCAACATACTAGAAAATGTGGGAAACACCTCCCATAAAATGGGGGCCTGCAAGGGACTCAAAAGCAAATCCAACAAAAAGAGGGATCAATGAGAATATTCCAAACACACCCAAATCACCCTCTAACCAAGATAAGAGCCAAAATGACACCTCCCTATGGTAGTCCACACACTCAAACTCAAGACTAGGAAAATGAAAGGAACACATATTCCAATATTATCATGATTGAATATTTTCTATCACCAAACATTCTTTTTAAATCTAAATCCAAAATTTCTCTAGGTTCATTATAACCAACATCACAATACTAGTGAAAATCATGTAAAATGGCATGCATCTTTGACACCACCATTGAAACATTATAAAAGTAATAATCTCACTATCTTCACTTATGTGAGTGGTTTAGATTCCATCCCATAAGGATGTTTCAAAATAATATTACACTTACATGGAAGGACTCAAATGTGCTAAAATATGCATTTTTCCAACATTGTGGAAGAAATTATAAGAGAAGATCCTTTATCCAAATTGAGCACAATATTAAACCACTCTAATGGATCCACTAGTCCCTGATGGTGGTTTCATGCCACCCAACCATGTGGTACTCATAGGTCCACCCCACAATGCTAGGAGATAATTACAAGGGAGAATAAGAACAGTCATACCAAACAAGGCCATGGCTTACACATACACCAAACATTGTGCATACAAAATAGAAGAACACATACATAACCAATGTCTTAGTTTTACACAACACACATGGTTAGAGATTGGTCCCACATTGGATACAACATCCAACAATAACAAGGACAAGGATCCTAGGGGAAAACAAGGAGTGTCATTAGAATATCATGTTGTAATGTTTAAGTGGGGATCGAGTGTGTATCTCACCCAAAGGTGAGCACGCCCAATCAACATGATATCCAAGAGCTCTTGGAGTGCAAAATTTCCTTTATACTCACACTAAGCCTACACGTGCTTCAAGTGTGTTGTGGGATTGACATCTTAGTTCATTTTATTACCTAATGATTTTCTTAAATTAACACTTAATTAATAACTTTCCAACTATTTGATCCCATAGATCACTTAGGATCTTGATGAACATCAAGAGCCACTCTTTTATCACCCACTATCCCTTGAGTCTTAGGTTTATCACACCAACCAATATTGGGCATGGCAAGGAAAATGAGGCAACTACATTGAGAGAAAATTTTGAACATAGTCCCAAAAGATTCAAAACAAAAAATAAAGATGGAGTCTTGTTTCCTACCAATCTAATTCCTCATAAATCATTCCCAATTTGCAAAATTCATAATTTATATTTCCCATCTACCATTGATGAATGCTTAAATTTTCAACATTTTCAAAATTCAAAATTTCAAAAAAACATACCTATTGGGTCCAAATATGCACAACTATATTATTTTGAAGTAAAATTCTCTTTCCTAAATTTTGGAAAGTTTTTCCATAACTTGGCTTAAAATCGAACATTTGAAAATCTATAACTATGAATTAAATTCAATCAAAGTGAAGAAATTAAATCTAGAATAGAGGCCAATTGCTACCTCAAGGTGAGCATGACAAACATGAATCAAAATATCTTCCAAACAAGGAAAAAATGAAGGAATTTACCTCAAGGCTCACAAGAATGCTAATTTTATTTTACTTCCCTTCCAAAATTAAGAAGTGATCCATAATTAAATCACTCACACCTTTATTTCTTCTTATGCAAGCCAACTCCAAGTCCAAGCAATCCAACACTCAAGTGAATTCCACCAATTTAAAATTTGAGAAGCAGAGAGTTTGAGAGAGCTTCATAAAAAATGCAAGAATGAATAAAAATAAAGTCTTTTTCCCTTTATGTCCTTTTTCATTTTTCAAATATTTTTCATTTTCATTTTATTTCCCATTTTCTCCTTTTCGTAAAATATATTTCACAAGTGATTAAAATACCTAAGTTATTTCCTCTCTTCCAAGGGTAAATGGAGCAATTCCAAATATTATTTTCAAGGAAAATTTAATTAATTCAATAAACTTTCCCTACCAAGGAATATTTTTTAGATCACAATTAACCAATTTCAATAACTTTAATATATTCCTGAATGAATTTAACTTTTCCTTTTCCCCTTTTCTTCTAATTCACCAATTCCACAAAAGCATTTCATGCCTTTAGAATACAATGATTTATCCATCTCAACACAACCAAACACAAGCAGAAAAAAACCATCCAATATAAATCATATATTTACTAATTAACCCACAACACAAACAAACAATGAAATCACCACCAATGCAAATCCAAATTTAAATAGGATCAAACATGACATCTCTCATACTTGATTTGACTATGATAGAGGTTAGAAAACTCACAAGGCCCAATACAACACCTTTGAAATAATCATCATTGGTGAAATTACCTAGACCTTGTATACTTAGGTAGGGAAATAACCCTTTCATCTACATACTCAATTCACATGTCAAGCACACCTACACATGAATATAATAGCTGAAGAAAATTAAATATTATAGTGGGGTACAACATCATATAAACCATATACTCATTGCATTAGAACACCAACATAATTATAATAATCTATATCTATGAACATGTATATGTTATGATTTCCAAGATCATAAAGCAAAAACCAGAAACTTCCACAAAATACTTGCACACTATTAAGCCTAATTGCTATTATCAAAGAGTTGAATAAAATGTACAATGTAACCTTACTTATATAGGAAAAGAGGTGGAGGTAGGCAAGTCAAACACAATGACTGACCACCCCTCCAATAATGGAACACTTGTTAACTCATATGATAAGTGTTCTTGTGAGTGACAAGTGACCATGTAAGAGATGTCTCACAAAGTGAGGACACTTGTCTCAACCGCATGAGGTGAGACAAAACTATAGAAGTCCCTAAGTAAAGACTTAAGCAATGTGAATAGAATTCTTCTAGTTAGGTTAATAGCTAACTAGTTTGATAAAGTCACTATTTACACTGACAATATATATATCATATACATCCATAAAGATAAAGTAAATTATAAACATTATTGGATATAACTATAAGGGTATCACATGCATCACACAATATACAATATGAATCCAAATTCCAATACAAAATCATATCAAGAACACCTTGATGCAATATAATAAAGCATAATGATCATCATGACTAAATCCATGGTAACAAAATGAACACGTCCAAATGATGAGGCATTACATATTTCTTTATGCTCTCAATACATTAGTTTTCTGTAAATTAAAGTGCATAGATTCAAGGGATAAATTTTAGATAGTTGCCATGACAAATATGATACATATGTATAGGAAAATTGTTGGTTTTTTTTGGAAAGAGAGTGGCATCACTAGATCACTTTCATGGGGTAATTTTGGAAAAGTTTCCCCTCAACAAACATATGTTTCCAACCTAAAAGAGCTCACAAACATGAAGTAAAGAAAATATACATAATCCCAATAGTAATAGCATGCGACAAGACTACATGCATGTAGGAATCTTGAGACCTTTCTTTCACCTTCTTTGAGATCCTTATTTGTGAATGAAGTCTTCACTCTTATCCTCCACCTTAAATCTATAAAAACAACAAGAAACTTCTTTCAAAAACCCATCAACAAAGCCTCCAATATTTATTTTTTTCACTCTCTCAATCCCTCCCTCCAAAAACGTCACCCAAATCTAGAAGGTTTCTTCCAAGATGGATGGGAACTCATCCCTTTCTTCTATGTGGAATCTAAGACCAATAAGGGACAAGAAAACATGACAATTAAGGATTGAATATGCTTTCTTGAAAGTAACTTCTATCTATAATGCATCATAGATACTCTTAAATGTTGTCATAGGTTCTTAGAAGCCCTCTTGAAGATGTTGTCATAAGGTATCATATTTGACTCCTTGGAAATGGTGTCATAAATGCCCTTAATCCTAGGATGTCACAAGATGTCATAAATAAACCCCTCATGGGTAAGGAGTCAAATGCTCTTCATCAACCCACATGTTATGAGGGGAATCTACAAGATTCCCACCAAGTTGGACATCCAAGATGATACGGAAATGAAATGGGATGGGATGTCCGAGATGATACACAAAATGAATTAGAAATATAAATTAGGAAATTAATATGAATTGGTAGATGTTGGGGTGTGGCGTGTGGGCTTGTTTTGGTCCACTATTACTATTTGTCAATTGCAAGCCATTTGGAGGAAAACTCACAACCACATAAATGTAGGTATGTTGTTGTAAATGTGTATGATAGTGATGTTATTGGAGATGCCTAGAGGTACCACAAATAACTATGTTTCATCAAAAGTTTGTTTATATTGCCACAAGTCATGGATAATGTTTGGTTGTAGTGCAAAAAGATGATTACATAGTTCAAGGAGAAGGGATCAACAAATTTTAACCAAGGATGAGTGATGATGACTTATTATGCATAGTGATCCTTCATATGACGAAGTCCTGTTACATGTAATGTGTGGATGTTGATGTCATGCTACGCTTATGAGATGGTTGTGTGATTGTCAATATTTTATATGACAATTAGATGGCTAGATGATTGAAATTCCTTATTGAATGGTTTTGTGACTATAACTATCTCTACATTTAAATTACCAAAATTGAAAAGTTATATTTGATAAATGTGATGAAAATTAATGTAAATTGAATATGATTAAAACAAGTGTATTATTAACCAATAGATTGAAACTCTATAAAAAAGAATTATTGTTTTGAATCTTTAGATTATGAATAATATAACTTTAAAGGTCCTCCTTTGGTAGTGTGTTTTTTCTGGTATTTTTTTTCCACAAATATCTGATGTGTTTCTTGTAGTCTACATCATAGATTTTAATACTGTTAAAATTGCTTTTTTATCACATTATCGACCCATTCATCGTAATATCCTTTTCAAAGTAATTCCTTCATCCCTGTCTATCGGTTGGCAGTAACTGGGATCAAAATGCCAACAGATATAACTCTTATTTTCAATTAGTTAGCAGAAGCTAAATGTATATCGTTTGCAAATGTGTGCAATGAATCTGCTAGTGATAAGCGAGCCGTTCATCCCTTGAACCTTCAATGGCTTCTATGGCTCTATTTACGCCTCTGGATTAATATATTAACATAATCAATTGTTCTCATCAGCCATAATTTCCAGTTCCTACCTGTGTAATAATACGATGGTTTTTCTCTGCCATGGAATGTCCAAGGCTTTGTTTTAGTAAGCCCACAGAGAATTGGAATGGATCGGAATACTTGTTTATTTTTGCTGCAAGGGAGTGCCAGATTAAAATCAATTGCCGAGGGAAAGAGCGTTCATACCCACATCATGTTAGCTGGAATTCAGCCAGGCGTGCTTTTACACAACAATCTCATTAATATGTATGTTAAGTGTGGTTGCATTGAGGAGGCTTGCCAGGTGCTTGATGAAATGCCAAATCCAAATACAATTTCCTTCAATACAATGATTGCAGCTTATGCCAAATGTGGGCGTATGGAGGATGCACTGCAAGTGTTTGGGAACATGCCCGACTGTGATGTGGTTTCGTGGAACACTATTATTGCTGGGTTGACACATAATTGTCGTTCAGAGGAGGCTTTAGATTTGTTTCAAGAAATGCAAGGGAATAATGTAAAACCTGATCACTTCACCTTTGGTGCTGTTGTCAAAGCTTGCACTTCTTTAGCAGCCTTTGAGGAGGGAAAACAAGTTCATGGTTATGGTTTAAAATTTGGGGTTTTCACTCATACTATTGTTGGAAGCACTATCATTGATATGTACTCAAAATCTGGCACCATGACAGATGCACGCAAAGTGTTTGACAAAATGTCTGAGAGAGATATCTTTGCATGGAATGCAATGATTGCTGGATATGCAGCAAATGGAGATGCAGAAGAGGCTCTCAACTTTTATCATCAAATGCAAATAGCAGGTATTGAGCCAAGTTTGTTTACTTATCCTAGTGTTCTTAGTGCCTGCGCTAGTTTAGTAGATCTCAAAGCGGCTGTAGAGATCCATGAGCACATTACTGAAATTGGATTTGAATCAGATGTCTTTATTGGAAGTGCCCTTATTGATGTTTATGCTAAATGTGGGAATATAGACAATGCACGTAGTGTGTTTGATAAAATTCTCAATCGAAGCTGCGTATGTTGGACAGCGATGATTGCTGGATATACACATTGTGGACTTGGCATAGAGGCACTAAAGCTATTTTGCAAAATGCAATTGACAGGAGTCGAACCAAATCCTTTCACCTTTGCAACTATTACTGCTGCATGTGCAGGTCTTGCAGCTTTAGAAGAGGGATTGCAAGTGCATAATCAAATAATTAAAATGGGATTTGGCTCAGATGTCTATGTCAGTAGTTCTCTTCTTGATATGTATGGAAAGTGTGCAAGGATAGAAGATGCACAAGAAGTATTTATGAGAATGCCTAAAAGTGTAGTTTCACGGAATGCAATGATTGCAGCCCTTGTGCAGGGTGGGAATTGCAATAATGCTCTACAAATATTTTGCCAAATGCAACTAGCAGACATTAAACCAGATGAGGTCACCTTTGCTAGTGTTCTTAGGGCATGTGCTAATATAGTAGCCAGAGAGCAGGGTAGTGAAATTCATAGCCTAGCCATCAAAACTGGCCTTGAAATAGATATTTTCGTGGGGAGTGCCCTGGTTGATATGTACGCAAAATGTGGAGTTATAGAAGATGCATACAAAGCATTTAACAAGATGCCTAAGCGGAATGAAGTCTCATGGAATGCTATGATTTCAGGATATGCTCAACATGGATTTGGTGAGAAAGCACTTCAACTTTTTGAAGAGATGCAACAAGCTGGCATTAAGCCAAATTGTATATCCTTCATTTCTGTTCTATCTGCATGTAGCCATGTAGGCCTAGTTAATGAAGGACGATATTACTTCAATTTTATGGTACAATACCATAACATTATGCCAACAATGGATCATTATGCATGCCTGGTCGACCTTCTTGGCCGGGCTGGACTTTTGGAGGAGGCAAAGAACATAATTGATACAATGCCATTTGATCCAGGCACTATCATCTGGCAGACATTGCTTGGTGCATGCAGAGTTCATGGGAATATGGAGCTAGCACAACATGCAGCAGAATGCATTCTTGAGTTAGAACCACAATATCCTGCAACATATGTTCTGCTGTCAAACACATACGCCATGGCTGGCAGATGGAACGATGCAGAAAAGGTAAGAAAGCTAACGAACGACAGAGGCTTGAAGAAGGAGACAGGGTACAGCTGGATTAAGGTTGGAAATGAAGTGCATAAATTTGTTGCAAGAGACAGATCCCACCCACAAACAGAGAATATTTAGGCAAAAGGAGTTGATCATGAACATTAAGATGGTAGGGTATGTGCCCGATACTGACTTTGTGCTCTACAATGTAAAGGAGCAGCAAAGAACGGTTTTTTTACTACCACGGTGAAAAACTGGCCATTGATTTTGGCCTTATTAGCATACCCTCATGGATGCCTTTATTGATCTTCAAAAACCTACGTGTTTGTGGTGATTGTGACAATGTTAACAAGTTTATCTCCAACATTGCTGGGCAAGAACTTGTTGTGAGGAATGTCAATTGTTTCCATCAATTCAACGATGGCAAGTGTTGTGGGGATTATTGGTGATAATGAGAATCAAAAGAGACAGGCATGCTTGTTACGGTATCCGGGCCTTGCGACAAACCTTTGGCAACCCCATGATGTTTAAATGGCATAGGCAGCAGAGTTAAGTTTTATAACCTGCCATAGATACGTAGTGTTCCACATCTGGTGCACAATCCATCTTTTATTCCATTCATTGAAGCTGCCTAGATTAATTCGAGTGACCATTTTGGCAGAATATGGCATTTCAAAACTGGGACCTACTTGAGCTACAGGGTAAATAAATCAAGAATTTGGCTCATGATATCGAAAAAGAGACAATTCTTCAGATATCTGATATATCATGCAAATGGATTAGAATGATTTTTGGGTTCTTTCTGATATCTGCAAGGGACTGTAATATAAATTGGAGATCTTGTAGAGAATTGCTTGCCATCTCTTGTCAACATGCTATCTCCTTGTATATGGTAACCATGCCTACTTTCTAGAAAGTCCTTAAATACCAAATATTGTTTATGCCATTATCATATGAAAGTAGACAATTTTGACAAATGGTTAAAGCTTTTGACAACAAAATTGCAGAACCTGAAAGGAACAACTGATGAAATAGCATTCAAATATGAGTCATGGTAATGATAGAAAAGGTCTAGGTAACAGAGGGGGAGGGAGGAAGGGCGTGAACGATGGTACAAAGAAAAATAAATAATATGACTATCACATAATTGTAGAAAAAGTAAAAGCATGTAAGGATTGGTGCCAATTAGGGTGGTAGAACATGAACAATATTCAATGGGATACAATTGCCAGCATTTTACTCCTATACAAAAAAAAATGCTGGCCCACTTAACATGTGAATCAGGGCAAATGAATTTCAGCAAGAGTAAGCAATGGCATTTGCAAGGAACTTGTTTGATACACTACCAATTTAATATTTATTATCCAATGAAGGGATTACATACTGTGCGCGGCTCTAGGAAAATTCGCCGCCAGTAATTCACCCCGAAAAATTCACTACCAACAATTCACTGCGGGAAAATTCACCGCCATGACAAATTTGCCTCAAGGAAAATTCGCCACCAGCAATTCACCGCCGCGGAAAATTAATCGCATTAACATTTTTTAATATATATTTCCAAAACTTCGATTTATTTTTTTACAAAAGAATAATTTGATTTATGATAATAGAAAATTATTCTTTTGCAAAAAATATTTCAAAGTTTTGGAAATATATATTAAAAAATGTTCATGCGGTGAATTTTCCTAGAGGTGAATTTGTCATGGTGGTGAATTTGCTTAATGCCACTATGCACCAATCGCCTTTTTCTTAGATTGCAGATTACTTCCAACATTCTTTTGAGAGTATACTTCCTAAAATCCAAATATGGAGCTACATTCCTTAAATTTTAAAATATAAAAACAATGATACTCATAATTGTGAATAGCTAAGATATTTAAATACCTCATAATTTACAAAAAAAAAATATGTATATTCATAATTCAATGGTTTGTCAAATGCCAATACACAATGAAATTTACAATTAATATTCAATAATCTTCATATTACTTTTCATTAAAAGTATCAAAGTCAACATTTGGTTCAATTTCATTTGAACCCCAATTATCTTAGTGTCACTCCCAGTAGTCACATCATGTATAGAGGTTGTCTCATCTATAAGGACTTTAGTAAGTTGTGCAACTGTAGTGTCTAAGTTGGCACACATAGGAATTAGATTTCAATTTCTCATCACCTCCTCATTATAATTAGGTCTTTTATGTGACAAGGGATGCATGTCGGAGTGCACAAACATCAAATCCTTAGTTTTGCTGGCATCCATTCAATTGCACTTAATTGAGTGGATGAAGTATGTAATTCAATTTTGTTCGGCTGAAGAAGTATTCACGACCTATTGAATTTTACATGCAACATTTACAATTCCAAAACATAAATAATAATAAATTTATAATATATAGCAATGAAGAAAAAATGAAAACAAAAGATGCTTACTTAAGAGAATTTTTATTGCAAGATACTACATGTAAATAGAGTGTTGGCCATGTATTACCATCATTTATGAGCATTTTTTTATACTTGTCTCAAAAAGTGTAAATATCATGATTTTTTAAAGATATGAAGTGGCCAAATTCACTCAACATAACACTTTGTATAGCTACATTTGGGAATATTTATTTAAATGTAGTCTTGTAGCCAACAACCTTTCCATCCCTATATAGTGCCACCTTTGTGGGCAAAAAAAGTATGTTTTGAGTTATAATATGTTAAAGACAAAACAATTGCCAAGAGATGCAAGGGCATGGTTATCTTCTTTCAACAGTTGACAATGATCTTTTGCACCCTTTTGAAAAATATTTGTAGTCACGCTCCATGACTTCTATTATGGTCCTTATTTTTTCAACCATGGAGTCCATGCCATCATAAATCTCACCCAAATAGAAATGATCTATATTGACATACCCAATCATGTTGATGGACTTAATGAAACTCAAAACATATTTCACACGAGTCAACCCCCCATCATCTAGGATCAATGCTTTGATTTTTCAAACTCTTTCTATACTTGATTGCCTCCATGCATTCCATATAGTGTTGATGAGCATTGCGATCAATGCATCTTGCATCTTTAAAAGTCATCTTAAGATGGTTATGTTATGTAAATCAAGATTTGGTAACATAAAATGGAGTAAAAAATAAAATAAAATATTAAAAGGTATCTTGACATGCCAATATCAACAATTATAAATTTTTAAAAATATATTAATAATAAATTTTAAATTACCCTCAACAACTCCAAGTTAGAAGTCCTAAAGACGCCTTGTGGCATCTGAGGCTTAGTAAAAAATATTTGAATCTCCTCAACATTTGTGTAGATTTCTTTGACCCGCTTTATCTTTGTGATAATTTTTTGCAACATCAAGTTGAGTGAGTGGACTAATAGGTCCCAAAATAGTAGATCCTTAATCCTAAAACTCTTTTCTACCTTCAAGGCCAAGGGTTTGTCTTCAAGAAGGTAAACAGGGGTTCAACAACATATTTAGGATGATTAAAGACTAATTAGTGAGAGTGGGTAATCTCTCCTATACTTCGAGCTTAGTTTAAATTTAGGAGGGTGTTCCTAGAGCCATCCTTAATATGTTTTTAAATTGGTTAATATGAACAATCAATAGCTATACCTAGATACACATTTGACCCCTATAGTTTCCACTAAGTCAAGGTTAATTAGTTGCAAAACGCTTCTTATATAGCTAATAAAATACTATACACATGTATTTATATGCAACAACAATAGTATAATCCCTCGAGATGTTTTCAATCAACATTTCATAGAAATTGGTAGAGCATAATCACACTAGACAAGATTCTTTGAATCTATAACAATTTATAGTCAATAATATTCTTTGGTTGTATTGAACTAAGACATGAACATGTGTAATTCCTACTTTTACTTCTTATTACTAATGGTAACTAATTTTGTTGATTTTTAATCTATGTGGAGGGTCAAGGTCTTAAACACTGGCACACTATTGAATCATAGAGTTATACTCAACCATTACAAATAGGAAATATTAAATAACAATAGATGTATGATGCATAACAATCACATTTACTTAATCATCCTTCTCCAAAATAGCTAGCATTCATCTACATCAAGGAAGAGATTAGTACACATGAAAATTTGTAATAATTTGTAGTGTTATAACACTAATTAAATCCCTATTATAGTCACACCAACAACTGTAGTGAAATAAAATTTTATAAGGAGGGTTGTCGCACCTCAATGCCTACAAACACTCTAAAATTTCAACAATTGGCCAAGGAGACATGTGGTTACATACATTTACTTCATTAGCCACCTCTTTGCCACTTAAAGAACAACTCTAATGGTTAAATAAACTAAAATAAATTGGAATCTTAGAATACTCTTCACTTTGGTTTTGTATAAACTCACAAATGACCAATCCTTAGAATGAAGAAAGAACATGCATTTGTGGATTCAAAGCATGGAAACTCAAGAAATGAGAGAGAAAATTTTGCTTCATGGTATTACAAATATCACCCATGCTTTCACCATCATTTTCTTTAATGACCACATACATATTTATCCCATCGAGATCTACAGAGATACCTATAGATATGAAAAAATCACTCATTACATTTGTTGAAAATGAGGTGTTTTCTTAGCTTAATACTTTGTAAAACTTTAATATTGCTGATCTAAGTAAGCTTTTTCTTTGTTACATATATTCTTTGTGGATGATTATCTTGATTAATCCATTTTACTATTGTAGAATGAAGAGAGAAGTTGATAGAAGAACTAGACAGGATATTAGAAAGATTACACAAGATATAACATGGAGAAACCCTTTCGGGAAAAAAATCCACCAAGAATTATTCTATTATTCAATCTCTGAATTACAATAGCTCCAATTCTTGCTTGAGAATGCTTCTTTTGTCTTTACCAATCTTCTTCACACCTACAAATAACAATTATGAAAACTCTCTTCAACTTGAATGAGATATAGAGACAATATGCAACCTTGTAATCTCCAAATGGTGATAATTACAATGCACAAGCTCGAGCCCTTGAAAAGGTACGCCATATTGCTTCAAGTTGAGTTATTTTGTGAAGACTAAATCTTAGAACATGTGCTTCATGCATTTGGGCGTCCCAAATTGAAGCTACAACTTATCCTTCACTTTGGTGATAATTCCAAAGCTCTTCCTCAAAGTTGTCGCCCTTAAGTAATCCTACTTAACTGAGCCTTCAGAAATATCTTATCATGCAAAAGAGGTAAATCCAAGAAAGCATCTTGGGCGCCCAAGTTGGCTCCAAGTGATTTCTAGTTAACTGAAACATTTACTCAACACCATTCATGCAAGAATGGTCATCCCCTGTTAACTAGAGGTAGTCCATGTTATCTGTCATACAACTCAATGTTATTAGCCATGCATTCCAAGTTAATTGAAGTTAACTAACATACAACTGAAACTAACTGAAGACAACTGAACCATAACTAAAATGAATTGAACTGAATTGAACTGAACTAAACTAAACTAAACTGATTCTGAACTAAACTGAACTAAACTGATCTGATATGAATTGAACTGAACTTCAAGCATGCAAACATCAAACCCTAACTCCTAGGATCTTTACATGCATTCATAAGTATTAACTGTTACTCTGTATAGTTAACTGAACACAAGGTGAGTGTCACCTTACCATGTGGGTGCCCCATGTGCCCCTATTATTTAGGAACTCACTATGGACACCCTCACATGCTCCTTACATTTAGAATTAATTACAAATGTCAATAATCATGATTATTTCATCAAATATTAATCTCATTTTAATCTTAGTGTTGTTGAACACATTCCAAGAATCTAGGAGATACATTAAATAATTAATGTTTAGGATTTGTAATTAAATGGCATTCTATTTCCAACAACATTTCCCATCATTTTGTGCATTAATGATAGGTAGATCTAAGTGCATAGAGCCAAAAAAATGGCCTAGAAAATCCACTAAAAGGTGGCTTGGGTATGGCACAAATATATCAAGTTGTGAAAACCCTAACTACTACATTAACTAAATCATGAACACTTTTTCCCTTTCTTTTCTTTGAATCTATGTCTATACATAAAAGGATTGTGGGTGTGGTCATATCTTATTTGGTACATATGGGGCCCTCATTGAATCGTCAATGGAATTTTTAGAATGGGTAGGGAAGTAGCTTGGCCTACTAAAGGTATGGCATGTTACTATTCATAGGCCCTCTTTTTCCAATAAAATATTCATTATGTATGCATGTTTATCTTTTATGTTGGATATTTTTTCTTTTCACAAACCATATCGCATTGTCAAAGGGTTCATGAACTCGTGAACTTTGCAACATCTCGAACTTATCATTTTTTCTCTTCATTCTATCTTTCCCCTTGGCATGTTGGATTCTCAAGAAAATGTTGAACTTGTGAACATCCTTTTCATTTTTGCAAAGTTCATGAACCACAAACTATGTAAATTCTTGAAATTTTCTCCTTTACACATTTTTCTTCTTTCGTCATTTCTCCCTTTACTTTCTATTTTTCAAATTGTTGCACTTTTCAAGACAATATGAACCATGTTGCAATTCCACAAGTTTTTCAAAATAACAAACTATGCAATATGCAAAACCAAGAAAACTTTAGAACTTAAGGAAGATATTTTTTCTTTATTAAAGTTTGAGGATTAGGGATGATAAGGAATCAATACTTGAATAAGGTAAGATCCCAAACTTTGGTATGAAAGACACACATTTCAAAGGCAAAGGACAAAGATGTTAGAGTTTGAGAAAAATGCATGGTAAGAGGACCAATTTTGATATCTTGATAAGGAAAAAAGAAAATGCAAGGATGATTGAAAAGGCATATTGGGATAGGAAACCCTAAAACCCTAAAACCCTAAAAAATTGACAAGCATAAAAAAAGGAAATATGTCCAACATTTAGAAATTTTAGATCTTTGTGACCTTCATCAAATTGATAAGCATGTAGGATGAACACATAACCATACTTATGTAAAACTTTGACCAAGGGAGACTCATTTGAAGTTATCTCAAACTGGTTATAAATTAAGGGAAAAACAGAGCCTAAGTACCCAAATAAATTGAGACTCAATGAATTTTTTGATATTGTAGGATTGAGTCCCTATAGGCTTTATTTGGGAATGTGTTTCTTTTTTAGACACACTGAGAATCTAGTTATATCTAAGTAGTAGACCAAAAGACACAAAAAGAAGGATTGATGACTACACAAAATATACAACAAAGTATTTACAAAAAAACACATGCAAAAGATAAATAATAGTCTTTATAAAGTGGAACCAACATTAATCACATGAACAAATACTTCAAATACTGACCATGGATGGGAAACTCTGTTGATTTCCCTTTCAAATATCTTATAATATACACAATACTTTCATAATTATTTGTAATTTCATATGGCCCAAGCCATAAATAATCCAACTTTCAATGTTTTCCTTTGTCCTTAGATCATGTGTTCCACATGACAACCAAATCTCCAACTTAGAATTTCCTTTAGATTGTCCTCTTTTCAAATAAATATTTTTACATTTTCTTATTTGACAAGGTTATTTCATATGTAGCTCTTTTTCTTTCATCAAATTCAACAAGCTCCATTACCCTATGAGAAATTGCAACATTTTCTATACCATCAATATCCTACAATAGTTGATACATAGGTTGTCCCAAATCAATTATTATTTTGGAATTCATTCTATAAACAAGTTTAGATGGAATTTTGTTGATAACAACCTTATAGGTCACTCTACCATTCCATAATGCATACTTCAATTTGGCATCTCATATTTTTCTTGTTCATAGCTATGATTCTTCTTATTATCTTCATAAGAATTTTGTTGTTGGAATTAGCCTATCCATTACTTTGGAGATGATAGGGATATGAGAAAAATAGACTAAAATCATACTCATTGTGCATAGGTTTGAAACATCATGTGATCTCAAGCACATAACATTATCACTAGCGATTCTTTCAAGCACACCAAATCTAGCTATGATACCACTTAACAAAAAATTAATTACAACCTTTGATGTAGCATTGTGTATTGGCATTGGATCAATACATTTGGTGAAGTAACCAATTTCAACGAGAATCTATTTGTATCAATTACTAGATTTCTCTTGCATCTCCCCTATGAATTGATTCTTTAGTGCTAGAAAGGAGAATATATAGTCATAGGTAAAAGAAGAAGAGCACCTACAAATTCTAATTTACCAAAAAACCTTTAATAGGAATCACATATCTTCAGTCTATTAGCTACATCTTTGAATAGGGTAGGCCACCAAAATCCTACCTAAAGGATAGTACGTGTGGAGGTCTTGGCCTTGAAATGTCATCCACATATGTCCAATGGCATCCATAAATTGCTTTTCTAGACTATTCTTTGTTTAAGTGCTTAAATAGAAATCCATTTGGATCTCACCATATCAAATTATCATGGATCAACACATATTTTTTAGGATTGCAATTTTAGTGTTCTTCATATATGTTCAATTATTCTAGCAAGGAACTTCATGTTTAGTAGATGTGAATAAGAATAAATTGATAGAGATGATTAATGTGATTCAATAGAAAATTAAAAAATCAAATCAATAGAAAATTAATGTAATTTACTAAAACATATAAAAATAAAAAAAAGATTTTCAAAATTTTCTAACCTAGCTTTAGTAAATCAACACCTAAGATCTTCTAATATCGAACAAACCTTAAGGATTCTCCTTCTATGCTCTTATAATCCATTCCATTTACCTTCTAATCATCTTTTTCCATCCAATCTTATATCTTCCTTTATCATCCAACTCGTCAAACGATCATCATAGATACATTTTGTTTTGATGAGTCTCTAGTCATATCCATCCCCAAAATTTACCCCATTTTGATGATGAAAAAATCTTTTATCAAGAAAGGTATGAAATTGATCCCCTTGATGCCATTATCACCAACAAGCTCTCCCCAATCTTCCACCACTCACCCATGCCTTTTGAGCAAGCAATGACTCACACAAGCTATCCCATCATGTCTCCATGCATACCCTAAGTAATTTTTATCCTACCTTTGATAATGGAAATAAATTATGTCCCTCATCCATATCGCCTAATTCCATCACACCCACATATCCCTCACATCCAACATCCATACCTCCTTATTTCTATGACCTCTCCATCACTTTCACCCATAATCCATCTATGTTATCCTAATATCCTCCAAAACATCATCCTAATCCTCCAATTCATGATCCTTCATCTTATCCTAATCCTACAATCCATAATCATAATCATCCATTCATTCTTAAGTCTCTTTCTAAGCCTAAAATATATACATATTTCTCTCAAGAATTCCAAGCAAAAACAACATCACAAAATCCACAACTCAAAGTAAGGTCATGTCACCCACTCAACCATATAGTTTCATCAATGATGAGGCCCTTCTCCATCCCACACATATCATTCCTATTCTATCTCTTAATACCATCCAAACCATCAAAACTATCTAACCCATTGAAACCATCTCACACTAATCCTAATCTCCTACTCCTAGCATTATCCAACCCCAATCCTCTAAACTTTATGGATCCCCCATCCCTCCATCCACCCCATTCAAGGATTCCATATAACACTCCTCCCCCATCACACCATCCACACAATTCCAAACATACCAAGAGCTTGTTCCAAAGCATACCAAAATATCCCCTCATCCATATCAAGATCTTATCATCCCATCTAATCCTTGTCATGATCCTTTATCACCTCCTACCCAACACCATCACCTTATCTCCTTGATCCACTTACCTTCACCCATGGTGATTATATTACAATATAATAACAACTCATATCCACCACCTATTCTTCTCCACTTAATAATAATGTATGCATCATGCTTCCAAAATAATAAACATCTTATTATAAACAAAATGCTCAAGAAAATGAACTATCAAGGCAAAGGTTTAGGCCTTCATGGTTAAGGTTTCTTAGAATCCATCCATATCAAAGAGAACCCATGATCACAAGGCCTTGATTGTGTATCCTAATGCATTCAATGCAAAAAAAATGGTACAACCTTTGTATATCCTAAGATGGATTCTCCCAAAAATATAATAGGTTTTTCTCACCCTTCCTCCAAAATATTTATCACCATCCCCCTTCCTCCATCATACTAGCCTAAAACCATTATTTCTATCCCTCCATCCTCAAAATCCATTTTGTGTCTGTATGTCTTACAATCCACCATCACATATCCCCCACCTACTAAATCCATTTTGAGACCCTATATCCCAAAATCCCATCCTCCATCTCATATTACTCATCCTCTCATCCACCAATCCCCTATCCCTATCACCCATCATAAACATCTCACTCCCATAATCCCCAATCAAGATCAACAAAGGCACACCTCCATGAATATCATCCCACATCCTCCCTCCATATGCCATATAAAAAATTGTACCTCTATCACTATGTTCATATTCCTTCCACATCACTCATCTTCTCCCACCCATATCATTATTACTAGAAGTAATTTGGATGCCAAATCAACAATACATAGAACCAAACATACACTAACATATTAATATCAACATGTCCCCTCAAAAACATATGCCAAAACAAAGAAAAAACCAATCCAAAATTTCAACCAATATCAAAGGCCACAAAGGCCTACCAAAGATAAAACAAAAACCATGTGGATTCCAAAGAAAAAAAGAAGCAATACATCCAAAGAAAATATCCATAATGGCATCCAAAGTTGTTAATCCAAAATCTAAGCATACCCATCATCCATCACCTCAATCCATTTTAGGCCCCTATGTCCCAAAATTTACTATCCTAACTCCTCACATCCCCACATCCTCCATCAATTTCTCCTCCCATCATTCGACATCCATCAGAATATGTGACAATATTGGTCTTGAAAACATCCCCCACCACACTCCCCTCCCATCCTTCCATCCATACACTTTCCATCACTCCATCTCTTATCCCACATATCTCCCTCATCAAATTGCTTTCATCCATAGCTTTGCATTAGCCACTCATCCTAATAAGGTTGTACCAATATCTAACGATCACTCCAAATGGGCTCTTATCATGTCAATATGACACTAGATGCTTGAGTCCTTCCTCCATCTCTTTAACATTGTGTCTTCAAAATACACTTAGCCACATACTTATCCATCTCCATCCATAAAATTCCCCAAAACATAAATAAATAAATTTAAGAAAAGAAAAATAGAAAAAAAAGGGTCAAGAGAAAAATTTATCCAATGGTAAAAATCTGGAAAATAGGCACCTTGGATGATGAAAACCTAGCAAATAGGTTTAATGTGTATATCCTCCATTCATTTTCTCTCTACACTTGGGAGCAAGTTTCTTCTAACTACCTACCCCCCATCTTTCTTTTCTTTCCATTATCTTCACCCCCCCATCACCTCTCTCTTATCTCCTTCTATCCCTCATCTTTCATCATCTTCCCCTTTATACCATACATAATCTTACCCATTTCAAGATCACACGTGTTTTCTCTTGAATCTGCCTACCCTCTTGAGGGGGCATCCTCACCCTCATCATCTTTCCTCCTAGTTACTGCTTCGAATGACTGGGGCATTTTCCCTAATCTAACCATCTTCCAAGAACTATGTTCTAATCTTCTTTGAAATGATGTTACTTCATAACATCACTTCAAAGAGGGGTAAATGTAGACACCTAAAATTGACACATTGTCATTACTCGACTAATTCTTCTATAATTGATTAAATAAAACCCTAGTTATTTAATTAATTATCTCATTCCCATATCCTTATTAATTAAATAATATTTTAATATTTAATTAATAAAATCACTATTCATCACTATTCACCTGCACTCGTTTCCTAATCTAAATCATTAAATCACCTTCCTCCTATAGTTCGCCTTAGGTAATAAACCCAGTTATTTATTTATTTACCTAAGTTCCCCATTCATTTCTCAAAAAATAAATCACTAATAATTGATTAATAACAAATACGCATGTATTTTATGCAAGTGGAAGGGGAAGAATTTAGTGAAATGGTAAATTCCTTCCATCTCAAGAGACATTACATCTAAAAAAATTCAAATAAATCAAAAATAATATTTTTAAAAAGCATGAAAAAAAGAGCAAAACATGCATTTCATTTTCCAGCATTACATTTGTTAGTGGTTTGCTCCTGTTTTATTTTTACACTAGTAATGAGTTTTAAAGATGTTAGTATTGGTTGTCCCTACTAAGCCTCAAATTCCCAAAATCATCATTACCATTTCCCTTAACATTCTCAACAATTTCAAAT
>VDFB02053282.1:0-24027 GCA_007258455.2 Sequoia sempervirens | reverse complement strand
GATTTATTTAAATCACATGAAATTAAATTTTTAATTTTATTTTATTTTGATTTCATTCAATATAATATATTTTTATTATATATTTTATATAAGTGATCCCACAATAGTGGTTTTCTTACACTTTTTGGCCTAACCGACATCATATATTTTTAACACAATCTCCACATTCGGGCACCTATAGCCATTAAACCGTAAGGAATTTGAAGATGATGTAAAACTAGAGTCTTGTCACATTTTGTCTATAGATTCTAAAAATATTTTTTCAATCTTTTTGAATCAGATTGCACTTCTTTTTCCATCTCCCACAAAAATTATTTTTTTCAAAAAATAGCATTTTTAAAAAGTGACGCTATCAATCAGATAACGCATAACCTTTTTTCCATGAAGGATAAAATTCCAATTCTTTCAAATTTAGATTTCTAACTCGAGCATCTATAGTGCTTCCACTTGGTTATTACATAGTTTTTATTGAATATTTTTCTTTTAATCAAGTCAAGTCAATCAAATGACAATTCTACATAGCGACCGTGAGATAACACATAACTTTTACTATATGTATCAAAATTATTCTATTTTTTTTTTGTTGGATCAAGGACTTAAATATTTGGTGCACTCATATTTTTAATTTTTTTTTTTTTATAATCTTCTATTTTTCCACTTGTGCAAAACATAGATTTTTGTTTTCCATGAAAAACCTATATTTAATAAAACTTAAAAATAGATAGATAATAAAACCAAAACATACTAAAATTATATTCATTCATAGCTCGCTCCTCGGTTGGGCTACTCGATCTAAGTTTGGTTTCTAACATTCCCCCATTTTCATCCCAAACCGAGCTTGAAAGTGTAAAATTTTAGGTTTTTGTGTGGAACACATTAAAAAATTAGAAAGGGGTTCTCTAGGACCAAGGTTCTAGTTAACCCCAAGGTTCATTCGAACCCCTTAACGATATGCACATTTCCTTTGTTTTTTGGGCAAGAAATGTGGGCCCAATAGTTAATGGGTTCGCTCGAACCCTAGTTCGGTCGAACCCCTTTATGGTTCGGTCGAACATGTAGGTTCATGCGAACCCCTAAAACCAATTTTTTTTACATGGGGTCGTTTTTTCTCAATTTTCCTTCCTCCATCAAAGTGTAAACCACTATTATGGCTTCACCCATATATAATATAATTATAATATATTATATAATATTATATAATATTATAATATATTATATAAGTTTGATATTTGATAGAAATTTTATTTAAAACTTTTTGAAATAATGATTAAAAAAATATATTTAGTAAAATAAAATAATTATTTAAATAAAATTATTTAAGTGATTGTTTTATTTTGGAGTAACTTATAAGAGGGTGTTTTAAAATTTGATTTAATTTAAAAGAAATATTTTTATTTGATAATTTGATGATTATCTCATTATGTGAAATTCAGAAAGTGTAAATTAGATTAGACGACACAACTTCTTTTAATTGTATGAGAAAAGAATTACAATCAAGTAGTTATAAATTTCATGCTAATTCTTGTGAATGATTGGATTTAGTAAATCCGAATAATAGATGTTTATTTTTCTTGATTTGCTTTAATCGTGTTTCTTATTGGGAAAAATGGGAAAGTCTTAGATGTATAAGTCTTCCAGAATGATATGTATAGTAAGGGTGGTGTTATTGTTCAAATGCATTTCTTGAGTTGATTAGGGTAGTGCACGTGTTATGGTATGGTGTATAGACACCTAGATTTATGAACAAAGATTTAGTGACCATTGTGTGTCATCTGTTATTATGTGATTGAATTTTGTGCACCTTGTAAACCTTAGTTAGGGAAACTCAGAATTCCTTTGTTATAAGGGAGTGGCTCTGTGTAAGGGACGACACACAATGTGGTGTCAGGGTAACTTACAAAGAGTTAGTAAGTCAGTGATAACTAAATAACACAGTAGTTAGATTAAAATCTTTAATAAGATGATTATGCCTCACTTATGGACTCTTGAGCTAGTTCAGTCTTGAGTATAAGATGAGAAGGCATGGAATGACAAATCGATGTCTTGTTACCTTAAAAGATATTGATTGCAATGGTTTACCGTGGGGCGGGTTTAGTAAGAGGTTACCCGAGGTAGCTAACCCATGTTGGGAGGCGAGAACCTAGGAGAAACACTGGGGTAACCTTGCAACATTGTGATGACACTCCTCCCACAAAATAGCAGTTTACCTTGTGTACTTAACACATTTTGATTGTCTTAAATCACGGAAACAATGTAACCATCGGTTAAGTTATGTACTTGTCTAGAATTGAATAGGTTATGTCTGAGTAACCATATTACTATCTCCTAGCATGGGGGATGGACCTAATTTACCACATGGTTGGGTGGAGCGATGCACCTTACCGTTGGGTCCCAGGTTTATGATCATAGCGAGCTTATGGATGGGCGCCATTACTTGGATACATATGTGTACTTTCTTTATTGCATTATTGTAAATCTTGTATTGTAACATCCCTCAATTCTAACATGAGGTGAATATTTGTAAAATGTAAATGTAACTATTATTGATCTACCTCATCAAATGAATGAGTATTGTAATGTTAAATTCAAATGCAATGTAAGAAGAATATTTGTACTTAATATTATCTTGAATGGAATTCAAATGATGTGCAATGTTTATTTTTAAGTTTATGTTAATTAATATGTGCAATACTAAATACTAAAGTCATCTATGGAAACACAAGTAGTGTAATGTCGCGTAACATAGAGAATGTATGCAACTAATTAAGTTAACCTTAACACTTTTTAAAAAAAAATTATTTCCTTTTTATACACAATTGCAACATTCCTTAGGTTGTAAAAGGCGGGCATTACATTAAGAGTACAGCTTTGTTGAGCACTTGAACACCGTAAAGAACATTAAGAAAATCATAGCTTTAGCATATAAAGATACATGAATATCAATTTGAGAATGTGAAAAAATGCAAGCATTTTTGTCCTTCCAAATATTGAAGAGAATTTCCACCCTGAAAGTGTGCCAAAGCTGGGTGAATTTTGCAGGAATTCTTGGAGAATCTCCAAGAAATACCATATGCGAGGGAGAAAGGTTCTGCTTGAGGTGCCTAAAAGGAAGTCATGAATCCAAGTCCAAAGCCTCTTTTGAGCTCTAGGACCAAAGGAAACTAGGAAGATGCTTAAAATTCTCATCTGCCCCAAAAAGGGAAGGCATAGACGGCTTTCGATCAACACTTGTAGACCAAGTGGCAGCAAATATTTTACGTCAGACATGAGCGGGAGATTGAAGAAGCCACCTCTGGTTCAAACTCTGAATCATAGGAAAATGTGGTGAGAGCCACCTATAACCAAGTTGAGGCTTGTAGTTCCTGAAAGGGGTGTCTAGATACCACTTCTAGTCTTTCCACCAAGGTTTGGTCCCACGAATTCCAACCTTATGAAGCATTTCAGCAGGAATGGCATTCACCAGACCATCATAAGTAGCACAGTCCTAGTTATGAAGCATGTACTAGGCACGAAAAGCATCCCACGACATGATACGCATGGTGGGTCTGGAAAAAATCTGTTGCAGGGGCTGGATACCCTTCTTGTGAAATCTGAGCACCTTAAGCCCGATGGCTTGTGAATGGTTAGCATTGCTAGCAAAAAGAGGCATATATTCAATAATTTTCATAAGTATTACTAAATCCCCTAATTGTTTCCCTAAATGATAGAATTGTTATAAATTTAGGTAAAGTTTTGCGCATAATAATTTAATAACTTTGTAAAATATATATAGATTATTTAAAAATTTATTCACCAGAAGGTAAAATTATCTTATAATCTTATTTTTAATATTGTATCACTCTTACTTCTATGATTCATCCTTTCATTCACTTATTTTTTAAAATTTCTATCCTTTACTTTGTGATTTTTAACTTTGTTATTTTATTTTTTATATATATTATATTTTTCTTTGTATGTTAATGACATATTTATTTTTAAGTCATTTTTTTTTTTTCATAAAGGGTATAAGGGAGGTTATTGATATGGCTTAAACTATTGAAGAAAAATAAAAAATAGTCATAAAACCAACTAGATCTTTCCTATCAAAGGATTAGAATGAGATAAAGTTGTGACATTACAATAAACCAATAGCTTCAAGGAAGAAAAGTTCCTATGCTATTTCAAACCTTGAATTGGCAACCCATGCAACATTGATCTAGATGTGGGATTTAAAAACATATTTAGAAAGATTTTCCTTCCTCCTTTGAATAATAGTACACAAAAGTAATGTTACTATCATCTATAATGTAGGGTGATAGAGGGGATAATTTACCTTCATCACCCTAAAACGAAGAATTGAATGAATAGGAGAGTATTATAGATTCTTGAAAAAAAAGAAATGACCTAAGAATACTTAAAATATGGTATGGAATGGAAGAAAAAAACCGAAACCCGAGAGGAGTGGGAACCAAATAATCATTTTCCATTAGAAGGATAGAATCAACCACTTCAAGAGTATCTTAGGAAAAACCAAAGGAGAGATGCTTAATAGAAATAAATTATTCTAAAATGGTATCAATAGTAGTCAACAAGTTATTTTTAACTTGTACTTTAATATTAATCAATGATCATGAAATATTTTTTTAAACATAAACTTATACACTCATGACATGAGCCTCCATAATACTACTATAAAACACCTCTAAAGATAATACATAATAACCATATTTTAAAAATAAATTATAATACATACTTTTTATAAAAAACAATTTTCAAAATTTATAAATATTGAAAATTAATATTAATATATATATCTATAACATCTAATCCAATTTAAATTAATAAAAAATATCACCCACATAGTGTCTATTTTGATCTTGATGGTTCCCTCCATTAATTTGTTTTAAATATTTATGTCATTAATAATTTCATCATCATTGGAATGTAAATTAGATAATATTTTTATTAAATGTACCCAACATATAGTGGATTAGAGTTTTAATATAAATAATGACAAAGGTGGGGGTATTAAAAATCAGCACAAAAGATATGGCATACCATTTAAAACACATGAAACAAATATTCTATATACATATATCCTACCTCTTAATGGCTCGATGGCCCTACCTATTTGAAGATATGGTTGTGGGCTTGGAGGCATCAATAGAGGATTTTTTACTTGTGTCAAAAGTTTTTTCATTTTTTCTATTGGTAAAATATCAAGTTATTCTTCAAGTGATTTATATGGATGAAATTATGTTACAAAGGTCATTATGTTTATTGCTGAGTTTGTTGGAAGAGTTTTATAGTCTCATAGTGTCATTGGTGTTAGGATTTCTAAATTTATAGGTAAGATATGTTATACAAACTCTATTGACTTTGGTTTTCATTCTCATTCATGGTGTGATATTATTTCTTGCATTGCAGTTCCTATTTATTCTTTGAAACAAAAATATACGATCTCTCTTGCTCTCTCTATTCCAATTGTGGTTTTGGTTGATGAGGTTATAACGACAAGAACTTTTTCTCTAAAAATATTATTATTTATAGTTTCAATTAAGTGTGGCCTTTTTTAATAGACTTAAACCTTTGGATCTCTTTGTAGGGTCATCCTATAATGAAGGAGAAGATTGAAATTTATTCTTGTGCTAATTGATTCTTCATAGTTATTTTCAATTGAATCATTGATCACAATTCTATATTTGATACTCACTCTTAGTTATGGAGCTAGCAATCCTTCCTCTTGAAGCCTTGGGTTTCCTCTTTTAACCTTCTCATTGAATCTTTCAATTGGTTTTCATTTTGGACTTTCTCTTGAAAATTTCTCTCCTTTTTGGTGTGATTCCTATTATTCTAGCATTAGAAACTCTATGGTACACTTATAATGGTGGATCAAGCCACTAATTTTGTCTCTCACACAACCTATTCTTGCATTATTTTAGAGTTTGATTTGTCTAAGCCTTAATCGGTAGAGGTTGTTTCAAAAGTTTTTAATTTCTCATGTAGCCAAATTTTGGATTATGAAGGAATTTCGTTTTCGTATAGGTAATGGTTTTCTATGGGACATTTGGAAAATTTGTATCCTTGTTATAAGGCCCCATGATCTTCCTCATGGTGGAATAATTCTCTACATGGATATATTATTATGGATTTGGTCAAGGATGTTTCTTATCCAGAGGTTTTTGAGCTTGTTTATGTTAAAGATGTGGTAGTTCCTACTCTACATTTCTTTCTTGTTGATCCCCCTTTTTTAGATCCCACACCCATTTGTATGGATGTTGATGGATTTCCTCCTTTAGTTTCAGAAAAATCTTCTCGACTATTGACATCCTTGATTAAAAATTTCTCTCCTCATGTTCAATTAACAATTGAGTCCATAATCAAATGTTCGACCCCTTTTTAAAAAATGGTGTCAACGGGTGTGGGTGGGAGAGGACACGAGGGAGTGGGATTCAATTTTTTTGAAGGAGATTAGGATGAAGAGGATGAGGATGATGGCTTATATGTTGCTATGTGCTTCTCTTCCCCTTGTTTTGGTGGTTTTTACTCTTTTCCGGTTGCTAAGGTGTTATGGAGAGGTGCCTTTTGTTTGGCTATAGAGGATCTCATTTTGATTGATCTTGCTGGGATTGAAGCACTTTTCTGCTTCGATGTTTCTTCTTCGAAGAGGGTTCTTTCTTTTATCTTTGATGTGGGCTCCTTTCGGAATGGTTTGGGCTTCCTAGGCCTTTGTGTGAGGGGAATTTCATTCTTTATGTGGTCTCTGACTTTCCTTTTTGCTAGTGCCCCTTGTTTTGTGGCTATTATTGGCTTGGTCCATGGTGTTGGCTTGTGCCTAAGTTGGGGTTCCTGGTGGGTTTCTCCTATTTATTGGAGTTGTGTCTCCTCTCTAGCCCTTTCATTAGTGTTCCTCACCTCATCTGGTTTGTTCGTCGCACTTGGGTATTGCTCTACTGATGGTTGGTCGGTTCTGGAAGTGTTGTTTTTCCTTTGCTCGTGCTTCTTCCTTGCTTTGGGATTCTTTTTTGTTTCTTTTCTCTAGTATTTGGCTAAGAGGCCGATACCCTTTCTTGTTCTTCAACCTCTCTTTTTTTCTCCCTATATCTTGGTTGGGGACCATGGGAAAGTTGGGTCTTTTAAACTTTTGGGGTTCTTCTTCTCTCTGCCTTTATCGAGGCTCTTGGTTTTGTCTGTGGGGTGCCTTTTTCTTGAGAGTGATTGTGTTTTTCCTTCCTAATTATTTTTGTGGGGATGTTCCTTTTCAGTGCTACAACCCTTCTTTTTTGTGGTCCATAAAGATAGGGACATTGGCAAAGTGGTGGTATGTAGTTTTTTGGGACTCTACTCTTCCTTGTTGGAGTGTTGGTGCTCACTTTTCTCTCTTAGGATGGATATTTCCCTTCAAGTGTTTAAGCTTGGTTGGTGGTGCCCCATTTCTATGGATGAAACTGTTTTGATTCATTTTGGAGCTATACTTAAAAAGTTTTTTTGGAGAGGCAGACTTTTTTTGGTTTGTTGGTTCATTATGTGGATGGAGTTGTCCTAAGTGCTAAGGGTGCTATGGATCTCCTAATTTTTCGCATTATGGTTCTAATGGGGCTTTATTCAAAGTCCATCTTGGTGGTTCTATTATTGTTGAGGAGTGTTGTCACTTTGGAGGGTGCTTTAGCTCAATATTTTCTATTGATTGAGCTGCTTCATATTGCTTTCTTTTGGTACTTGTTGCTCATGTTTCCGTGGGATGAGGTGGGTTTTCATTCTACGAGAGTGTCGGCTTCCTACTGTGTGATACATTTGGGGTCTCCTATGGAGGTGGAGATAGCTCCTACTGAGGTGGAGATGGTTGTTGTAGTTACAGTGGAGTGTCCCCTTTCTTTCTACTAGTTCCTTTTGAGGTGGAACTTTTTTGGGAAGGAGATTGTTGGATCTCGTAGTTTTGTTTCTCATTTCATCCTCTCGTATAGAGGGGATCTCTCTTTTATTGAGGTGGATATTCATTTGGTGTATTGGGCAGTGTGGTGCTTCAAGTTGGTTGTTGTTCCTTTGAGTTTTGTTGTGCTCTTGGGATCCCTTTTTGTGAAGGACATTAGTTTTTACAAGAACTATTTTTTTAAAGGTGTTGTTGTATCAAAGGTGCTACTTTATAGAGGCCTTGAAGTTCATGTTGTCTTTGCCACCCTTGGGGTGGATGTTGTTATGGGTTGCTACTTTTACAGCTTGATGGGTGGCTTGTAGGCCTATTATTATAATTATTTTCTTATCCCTTGGTTCTCTCAAGATGTCTTGATTGGATTAGTTGTCTTCTGGTGGTTTAGGTTTCAAGATCCTCTAAATCCTATTGGTACGGATTTGAAGTATAGTTTGTCTTACCCACCCTTGGGGTGGTTGATGTTTCAGGAAACTATTTTGGCTACAAGGAGAGTGGCTTGTTGTTCTATTATGCTAACTATGAATCCTATTTTAAAGAATATTTGTGGTTCAAGTTCCTGTAGGAATATTTTTCTAGCTAAGAGGCTTGTTTTGTTGTTTGTTCCCATTTATTTCTCTTCTAAAAGGTTGTGGGCTGTATTTTTTTCACCCTTGGGGTGGTTGTTGTTTTGTTTGATGTTCTGCAACTTTGTTTTGGCCTTGTGAACTTTTCTACTTGCATTATTGTTGTTTCCTTGTTCAGTTGTTTTGCTAGCTACATTTGAAGTTTTTTGTTGTTGTTCCATGTCTTGTTTTACTAATAGCTAAATCTTTCATGATGTAAAAGGGTCAGGGCCCTTTCAAAATCCATTCTTACCTAATGAACAACAATTGAAGCCATAAAGAGAGTTTCCCATTTTCTATCCTATTTTTATGGACATAGATAATGAGATTTATAGGATCACTACCCAAAGAATGAAGAAAGGTATTCCAAAATTTTCTTGTGAATCCCATTCTAGGGTTGAGGTTATGACAATTACAAGATTATTTTAAAGATTTTGTTTAGTCATTTTATGTTATTGATTGTTCAAGAAGTATTGATGTAGTTATGTTGAAATACTTTTTTTGTGATGTTTTCCCCACCTTATTTGGTTTCTCTTTTATATTAAGGGGTTGGGACCCAAGTTTCCCTACATAATATATGTAAAAGAATTGTAATAAAAAATGTATTTATAACTGAGAAATTGAATCCTTTTGGAACTTCTATATTTTCTCATGAATCTATTCAATGTAAGTTTTTTTTCATAATTAAATCGAGTAAAAAATATGAAAAATAAATATTAATTATATATTTATAAATATGTATAAATATAATTGTGATATATTTTTTTGATTAAATTAGTTATTTAATACAATATAATTGTAATTGTGATTATTTTATATTCATACTAACGTTTATTTAATTTTTGAATTGTAAATTGATATGCTTTCACAAAATTAATAGATAGTGACACATGGGACACACTTTGTGTTATTTTAACTCTTTTTCTTTTTCTTGACAACCCTTGTTTACTCTTCCCTATATATACTCCTAGACACATGTCCTTATTCCTATTGTGGCATAGAAAATTGGACACTCTTGAGAAAAGAGACAATTTCACGCTTAATTGGAACTACTTTTGAGTACCCTTGCATTAATTATTCTTCAAAACAACATTTATAGGCCCTTAAAACCCATTATTTTTTATCTAGAGGCCTGTTTCACTTGAGAAATCACTTAAATCTCGAAAAACAAAACTTAGTTCATTCACATTTTGAAAACCCACCTTCACAAACCACTAGTGGGACCCATTCGCCACCTTCGGCAAATGAGTCCCCTCTAGTGGAACCCATTCACCAAGGGTGGCAAATGAGTCCCTTTTGAGGGAAATTTCAATTTTCAGCGGGAATTCAATTAATTCAACTTAATTTTTGCGTGGATGCCGGCCTCTTAGGTCTAAATAATGGGAAAATTAGGTGTTGATTCGTATAAATACTCATTTTTGGTAATTTTTCACATCTCTTAGTCATTTTTATAAAGAAAATTCTAAAGTCAAGTCTTCCACAACAAGTTTCATTATCAAAGTTGAAGTTTTAGGGTAGCAAACTAGGGTTTTTGCAGGTCTTGAAGCTCACTTTTTGGATCAAGGTTTAAAATTGCAAGGAGTTGATGATGGACACCTATTCTAAATCATGGAGAAATCTAGGTTGAGGAGATGAAACTAGCCATCAAATCACACCTAAAGACTTGATTCAAAGTGATTCCATCTTCCATTTCTTCTCTATCTTCATATTAAGTTTTTCCTTTCATTTACATTCCATTTACATGTCATTTTATCTCCATTTTTGATGTGCTGTGATATTTTCTAGTGCTGAGGTCTTGCATCACTCAAATCATATTTGCATTTCTTATTATAGCACAATAGAATAGGGTTTTTGACATACTTCAAACCTTCCTAGTCTTTAACACACTTAAGGCTAGGGTTTTATGCAGATTTCTCTCTATTTAAGGTTTGATTACCCAACTAGGGGTTTGACCAAGGAAAACCCCGCATTAGACAAACAATCTTAAATTGTTTTGTAGGAATTTTCTGAGATCCCGATTCGGGTTTCCATCAAAAAGTGTTGTATAGGTGTCAAGTTGTAGAACATAGATTTGAAATTATAGAAATTTGAAAGTGGACTGATTCGCCATGCATGGCGAAGGAGTCACTCTTGAGGTGAATTTTTGAGTTAGATGCACATCCCAACACCTAGTTTCCAGAAAATAGTTTTTGGGTAGAAAAACCCTGACCTAGGACCGATTCGTCCAAGGTGGCGAATGAGTCTCAGTTAGCTCAAAAGTGAAAATTGCTAGATTTCTAGAGTGCTTTCCATTCATTTTCAGCTTTGCAGGTACACATATTTTAAGAAACAACTTTCTATCTAGTTTCATTTGCATTTTCATTCATCCTTTTAAGCTTTTTGCAAACATCATTGTGTTTTCAAACATTGTATATTTCTTAGGTTTTGTAATCATAATCAATCAATTGCATTTCTTAGTTGCATTTAGATCATTTCATTTGATCTTAATCACATCATACATACATTAGATTGAGTGAACCACATAAATTTTGAGTGAGGTTTATCTCTCTCCTTTTAGGTGAAACATCCTAAGAGTGCAAGAGTAGCCTATGAACCTCATTCCCAAAAATATTTAGTTCATTTTGGTGAACCTGCATATTGAACATCATATCATTTTTATTTGTATTTATATTTGCATCCTAGGACTTAATTGTATTTTCTTTTGCATTGTTTATACATCCTAGGGATTCTTAAAGTTGCATTAGTCAAAGTATCATTTAGAGTTTATTATTGCATCTTATTTCATTACCTTATTTCAAAAATCTACACTTTCAATCCTTATCTACATTGTACAGACTTGAAAACATTCAAAAAAGTCAAAAAAATTAGAAAAAACCTAAAAATACCTCCCCTAGGACTCATTCGCCACCTTGGGTGAATCAATCCCACTGTAATTTTTGAATAAGAATTTCTAGAATTTAGTTTATTGCTTTGCACATTTATGTTTCCTACAATTTATTTTTTTCCATAGTTCAGTTATCTTCTATTTCATTAGCATAAGCATCATTGTATTTCATGGCATTTATGGATAGTCTTATATTTTTGCAAATTTCCTTTTCAATACTCGTTCCTTGTTCTTTTATATTAGGTTCATCGTTACATAAAAACACAAAAATAGAAACATCAAAAAAACCCAACTTTCAAATAAATGATGATTCCAGTAGCCAAGAAACATCTCATCCAAGCCTCTTAGTAGTGATGATGTAGAAAAGTTAGATGAAGCTCTCCAAGACTTCCTCTCACTCACTTCATCCCCTAATGCTTGCAATGAGAAACCTAAACCAATTAATGATAATGTATCCCTCAAATTGTGATGACCCTGACTTGTTAGATGAAGCCCTCCAGCACTTCATCTCACATAAGTTATCCACTAAGGTTTGTTGTGACCAACCCACTATAACAAAAAATAACACCTCTAGTGCTTATCCTGAACAACTTACAACAATTGACAATAAATTTCCCCTCAAACCTTCTAGTCGTGATGACTTGGACTTGTTAGATGAGCCCCTTTAGGATTTCATCTTACTTAAATCACCCACTAAGGTTTGTTGTGAGAAATTTGAAACTAAGGATGTTAATGTGATTCAACCTCAACTCATTCTTTACCCACCCTCACATAAAATTCATCCTTCCAATAAAATTGAGTGCACTCTTTACCCACCTAAAACCAATGTGTTGCAGCAATCAAACAATGTTACTGTTGCTCATACATACAATACCCGAAACAATCCACAACCACCACAACCAACCCCACCCTCTTTAGCTTTACCCAATCCACCTAGTGCTCTTAGATTCCTACCACACACCGAGGAGTATGATCTTGTTTAATAATTAAAGAATAATCCTACAAATATTTCCCTTTGGGATTTACATCAGAACTCACCAAATTACCACACTATTCTTCAAACAGCCTGACAAAAAATTCCAGTTCCCCCTGGTACAACTCTGAATGGTGTGGCAACTTTGATACATGTAATGAATCAAATTAATCTTGACATTAATTTCCATCAACATGAGCTCCCTGCTTTAGAGTTGCGAAAATAAAATGAAGTGGGTATGTGCACGATCATGATGGGCCAAAAATGAAATACGATATGATGGGTATGTGTAGGGAATAATGGTGACGACTTTTTTAACTTAAAAATTGGGGAAACGAAAGGTTTTAAAGGAGATTATTAACTTTCCACAAATACCTCATTATTCTTTACTTTGAATTTAACCATAATTATTATTCATTTCACGACAATTATGACTAAAGGAGTCTGATTAGGTAGGCTGTTAGAAAATATCTATAGCTTTCAAATGGTATCACATTTTTGAATCTGGCTTATGTACCCACATTCTATGCTTCCGCCTTTAGGATTAAAAAAAGTTGAATTTCATGGAATTTTGATAAGGTTAGGGTGATTTGAGACAGCCACAATTACATATTTTTTAAAGTTGTAATAAAATTTCATAATTGATTATTTACTTGGAAAAAAAATTATAAAAATATGCAACTTTTATCGGGACATAGGTCCTCTATATATTTAAAATCTGACTAAAAAATATTATCACATTTTTATTGTGGTTAGGGTGAATTGAGAAGAACATCTACTTCTTGACGCCACGAAATTCACGATACTCTTGCATTGAAATTTCAAATTTTCACCAAATGAATTTTTCTTTTTTTTAAGAAGTGGTTTATGAAATAATATAGATAAATTATTCAGGAGAATTACGTCAAGTTGCCTAACTCTGATTTTTTTGAATTGTCATCGCCACTTAAGGGCCTATTTTTCCATGATGATCCTACACATACCCAAGCCTTTATGATAATTGCTCAATTCAATTGAATAGGTATTAAAAAAACCATTATCGATAATGGTTCTACCCTTAATTTCTGTAGTGTGAATCTCCTTGATAGATTGCATGTTGAAAAGTCACAAATCACACCTAATTCCTTTTCCATTCGAGGATTTGACAATACAAAAAAGCAACCGCTCAGTATAATCACTTTACCTATTATAGTTGGGGTGGCTACTTTGCAAACTCCAATTCATGTCATGCCTTGTGATCTTTCATATAATATTCTTTTAGGAAGATCATGGATTCATGAGATGAATGTAGTGCCTTCGACCCTTCATCGTATCATGAAATATGTCTATAACAATCACATTTATCAAGTTGAAATAGATCATGAGCCTGAAAGCTGCTTGCAAGTTGAAAAAGGAGCTACAAGTCCTCTAAAAATATTATATCCAACATCAAATATTGACCCTCCTGCAATTGAACACAATGATGAGGAGTCGGTATCTAAATTATTTGGTGATGATTGGGGATCCTTAGAATTCACACCTTCATTTATGGGTGAATACCAATCAAAAAAAAGAAAGATGAGAATCAAGAATAACCAACCATCATGTCCACTCAAAATTCTGAGCAATCCTCTCAAACATCTATCTCCTCTACTTTGGAAGAAAATACAACATACACAAAAAAATTTGATGAGATAGATTATCAACCTCCACCTAATCCAAAAGAAATTGAAATACTCTATGGAAAAGGCTATGAACTTGTAAAACAATTAGGATATGCTAGAAAAGGGTGTGGAAAGCATGAACAAGGTATTCATGTTCCTATCGAACCTAATACATGTTAATGATCCACTACGGGCCTCTACTTCTAGTGGCATTATTATTAAATGATAGATTAAATGTAGCCATCAACTATTTAATTTATTAGATGTGATTTGTGAAGAGGCGCTTCACTTAAATATTAATTAATAATTATTTTTTATGTGGCCGACTTCATGTTGGGATTCGCCTCCTTTGTATGAGACATATTCTTTCATTTATAGTTGACCTCTTGAAGAGAGACACATCTCTTGGAGAAATCACATTCACATTGTATATATAGGCATTCACTCTCCTCATTTCATCATTCATTCATTACTTGTTCAATTTTGCATTCTAGTAAGAGATCGAGCATTTCCTTCAGTAGATCGAAGTCTTCAAGAAGGTTGAGATTATAATCTACTAGGAGATCAATATTATCTCGAGTTGCATCAAGTGTGGTGCTAATATTCGGCCTTGTGATTGGCCTCTTTGTAAAGCGAATTATTGGTTATTATTCAATATATAATTGATATATTGTTGTTGGGTTTTTCTCCCTCAAGTTGGAGGGTTTTCCCAGGGTATATGTTGTGTCTATTTGTTTGAAATTGTATTAAATTTGCTTATTTAATTTTTAATCCTAAAACTAACATGGTATCAGAGTAGGTTTAAGCAAGATTGTGATCAAATTTATATAAGAAGCATTATCTTCTATTATTCTCATCTTAGTGTGTGTATCCTATCTTTGAAAATGGTGAATGAGCTCAAGGTTGAAGATAGACTCGAAGGTGCCTCTAACTTCACATCTTGGAAGTTTAGAGTTCTGATTGCATTGGAAGAAAATGAGATTATTGAGTTCATGGAGAGAAAAGTTCCTGAGCCTTCTAATGAGAATGATAAGACATAATAGAAGAAGAATGGCACAAAGGCCAAGAATATATTGATTGATTTTCTGAAGGATCACCTTGTTCCTATTATCTCTAAGTTGAAGACAGCGAGGGAGATGTTCAAAACCTTGGAGGGATTATATGAGATCAATAATACAAGTTGAGCTCTTGCATTGAGGAAAAAACTACATCACATCAAGATGGCGAAAGGAGACTCAGTCATCTCTTTCTTCATGAAGATCACTGAGTTGAGAGATCAAATTTTTTGCCATTGGTAATATGGTTGATGATAAGGACATAGTCATGTTGGCACTCAATGGTCTTCCTCAATCTTGGGATCCATTTATCCAAGGTATTAGTGGAATATCAAAGCTACCTAAGTTTGAGCGACTTAGGGTAGATTATATTCAAGAGAAATCAAGATTGGCAGAAAGAGGTAATGGGAAAAGTTCTAACAATGAAGACAATCATGTTCTTGCTACTCAAACATCGAAGAGGAAAGGAAGAGAAGGAAGGAACAAAAATTTCAAGAGGAACAGAGATAGAAGATCAGATGGTGAGCTCCTAGATCTAAGAAGAAGAAGGATCTCTCCCATATATAGTGCTTCATATGCGACAAGTTTGGTCACTATGCGAGAGATTGTGCAACTCTTCCAAAACATCATGCTTCTACTATAGATGTGAATGATGCCTCTCCTCAGAAGGATTCAAGATATAATTCAAGTGAATTTCTATTTATCTCAGCCCTATCAAGTAGTGTTCCAATCAATAGCAACACATGGTTTATTATTGGTTTGTCTCTCATCACATTACTGGATTTAGAGAACATCTTTCAGATTTGGTGGAGAGAGATACCAACATTCAAGTCATAATTGGAGATGATGCATGCTATTCAGTGAAAGGTGTCGGAACCTCCTCTCTTCATTTGAGCGATGTGTTGTTTGTACTAGGTATCAAGAGGAACTTTGTATCAATTTCAGCTTTAGAGGACAAAGGATATCAAGTTGCATTTTCAAAGGGAAAATTTCTTGCTTGGCCGAAGAACTCTAGCATCAAGACAACTCGAGTGATTGGGGTTCAGCATGAGAGTCTTTATAGACTTCCCATTCGTCCAATGCAGGCATTGTTGCTTGACTCTAACAGTTCAAGTTAGCTTTGGCATAGAAGACTTGGTCACCTCCATTTCAAAGCCCTTCCATCCATGTAGAAGATGGTTACTAGACTTCCAAGACTCACTCAGGAGCATGAAGGTACTTGTCGAGGATGCACATTGGGTAAGAATACTAAAGGTCCTTTTCATAGTAGTGAAAGTAGATATAAATGCATTCTAGATCTTATTCATTTTTATTTGTGTGGTCCAATGTATGTTGCATCCTTGAGTGGTTTCTTGTATTATGCAATTTTCATTGATGAATACTCTAGAAAGACTTGGATTTATTTCTTAAAGACTAAGGAATCTAAAGGAGTGCTTGAGAAATTCAAAGAGTTTAAGGCTCAAGTAGAGAATTTATCCGAGAAGAGGATCAAAGTTCTAAAATATGATAATAGATGAGAATACATCTCTAGAGGCTTACATAACATTTGTATCAAGGCAGGGAATAAGAGGGAGTTTTGTGTCCCTTACAATCCACAATAGAATGGTGTTGAAAAATGGAAGAATAGATCCATCGTTGAAGCAGCTAAAGCCATGATCCATGATCAAGACTTGTAAACCTTCCTTTGGGTAGAAGCATCTAGAATTGTAGTGTATGTTTAGAATCGGTGCCCTCATCGTATTTTGAAGAATATGACTCCTAAAGAAGCATTCACAGGTGTGAAGCCTGAGACTAGTCATCTGAGAATCTTTGGTTGTCCTACTTACATCCATGTGCCTAAGATAAGAGGACCAAGTTAGAACCATCTAGAAATAAAGGAGTATTTTTGGGTTACATTGAATCCTCAAAAGCTTATAGGATTCATATTCTAGGTTAAAAACTGATAGAGATCAACAGGGATTTCACTTTTGAAGAAGATGTTGCATTCAAGAGATCTAAAGGTTCATAAATGGAGATAGATAATGAAGACTAGGAGACTCCTCGGGACATGGAAATTGATCATAATCTTTTGATTCAGAGGGAGTCTACTGAACTAGAAGAGGATGGTGATCCAGTTGAGCCAAGAGAAAAGTTTGCAGCTCCTAGAGGAACATTCGGAGAAAGCAAAAGACCACATAATTTTCCAAGCTATGTTGCATTAATGAGTCATATCATTGAATTTGAGCCTTCCAGTGTTGAGGAATGTTCAAGTCAACAAATATGGAGAGATGCTATGGCTGAAGAATATCAATATATCATCAAGAATGATGTTTGGGATATTGTACCTAGACCAGAAGGGAATTCAGTTATATCTTTTAAATGGCTTTTCATGATCAAGCTTGTGGTTGATGGAAGCATTGAGAAGTAAAAGGTTATATTTGTGGCTAGAGGATTCTCTCAGAAAGAGGGAATAGATTATGAGGAAACCTTTGCTTTGGTTGCTCGTTATACATCCATCAGAACCATTATTTCTATTACAATAGCTAGAGGATGGAAGATACATCAGATGGATGTGAAGACAACTTTCCTTATTGGTGTAATTGAAGAAGAGGTATACATTGAGCAACCTGATGGTTTTGAGATCCATGGGAAGGAGTCTCATGTTTGTAAATTGAAGAAGGATTTGTATGGCCGTAAGCAAGCTCCTCGTTCTTGGTATGAGAGGATTGATCAATATCTAATGAGCTTGGGCTTCTCCAAGAATGATGTTGATTCAAATCATTACTTCAAGCTAGTTGATGGCGAGGCATTAATCTTGGTTCTTTATGTTGATGATCTATTTCTTACTTGAGTAGAATATATCGTTATCAAATGCAAGGAGTTAGCATCTAAATTTGAGATGAAGGATCTAGGATATATGCATTACTTCCTAGGATTAGAAGTGTGGAAGAGGCCTAATGAGATCATTGTGAGTCGAGGGAAGTATACTATATACATCCTGAAGAGGTTTGGTATGATGGATTGCAAATCCATGTCTACACCAATTGAAACCAATTTGGAGAAATTGAGTGAGTCTGTAGCTAGTTCAAATCTGGTGGATCCCACTATGTATAGGTAGTTGATTGGATTGTTGATGTATCTAGTAAATACTAGACCAGATATTTGCTATGCAGTGAGTGCACTTAGTCAGTTCATGTGCGAACCAAGGAAAATTCATCTAGTTGCAGCTAAGCATATCTTGAGATACTTGCGTGGCATAGTTGGATATGGTTTGAAATATACTTCTAGTGCAGATCTACAGTTGCAAGGATATTCTGATTCTGATTGGGTAGGGAGTGTAGCTAATCTAAAGAGCACCTTTGGTTGTTGCTTTAGTTTGGGGTCTACTATGATTTTTTGGTGTAGTAGGAATCATTCTTCAGTAGCACTAAGTACTACAGAGGTAGTGTATATTGTAGCATGTGTAGTAGCCCAAGAAGAAGTTTGGCTTTAGAAGCTCATTGCAGGATTGTTTGGACAATCATTGGAGCCTACCATTATTCATTGTGACAATCAAAGCTGTGTGAATTTCTCTTTCAACCTAGTGTTTCATGACATAAAAAAACATGTTGAGATCAAATACCACTATATCAGATATATGGTATTGGGGAAAGCTATCCAGCTGATTTTAGTTAGTCTCTAATTGTCGTCAATCAACAAGGTCTATTTCTAGCTTGTTTTAGTTGAGTATGTGCTTATATGTTCACCACCTTTTAATTGTGATAAATGTGTGTTGTTGTGCATGTTAATTTCTTATAGAACTCATCCCAAAATTGTAGGCTCAGTGGTCTCCAATTGCTATATAAATAGTGGATCAAGTTCACTTGTTTGGGACGCATTCTATGAGCAATTTTTTGCATTTGTAGCACAAAAAAATGTATCTTTGGCCATTTTCACGCTCATTTGGGTCTTTCTTGTGAATTTTGGCCTAGTTTTGTGTAGATTTAATGTTGTAATGTGGTCAAAACATTCACATTAGGTCTTGGACCCTTGTAAATCAATAAGAACTTTATGATGCCTTGTAAAGTGTTGTGAAGTGTTGTAACACACTTTCACACTTTTCTAGGACCTTAATATAATCCACTTTAATAACCTAAGCTTTTTATCACTTACCAAGCCTTATTTCAAAGTGTTGTAAAGTGTTGTAACAAACTTTCACTCTTTTTTAGTCTTTTCACCAATAATTTGACCCTTTCTTATGTTTAAATGACCCCTTAATACACTTACAAGCCCTACTTAAGTGTGTTTCAGTGAATAATCCCATTAAACATCATTTAATACACTTTAATTCTGAACACCCATTAAATTTTCCCTGGTGGGACGAAGTCGCCACTAGGGCGACTTAATCCCACTTGGCACAAAAATCAAAATTATTTCAAAATTCTGGCAAGTTATTATTTTCTAAACCTTGAGGTCGGCCTGTGATGTGGTCTTTTCGAGAAATTTTGTATAATCATGTATAAATTAAGGGTTTTCCCTCTCATTTCATCCATTCACTCATTAATTCATTCACCTAATCATTCATTCATCATTCATCATCTCTCTTAAGTCAAGAAAGCTAGGGTTTTAGCATTCTAAGTCATCAAGATAGCTTTATAAGGCATTCAAGGCCTGATTCTTCATCCATTGCTACAGAAAATCAAGATCAATCATAATAGAAATTTTCTAATTCCTTTATTTCATGTTCATGCTTCATATTATTTCTTCATTTGGTTTAATTACCTAAAAGGGGTTTGACAAGGCAAAGCCATCCCCTAACATTCGACATTTCTCTTTCTTTCTTTGTGTGTTTGTAGATTAGGAACTTTGAAGGTTTATAAATCATTTAAGGACAAGTTGAAATTTGTTGAAGACATCTCCTTTTTGGTTGGGTCAAAATATCCACAAAAAGTCACTTATAGTGCCAAAATTAGAGTTTAGAACTGAACACCTCGAGGAAGTTAAAGTGCAGACCGAGAGCTTTTGTTTCCACTTTCAGGTTTTAAAAAAAAGTGGACGATGGTGACTTTATTCCCAGTGAACATGTTTTCCAAAATTTTGTAGATCTATATACCATTTGGCTTAAGCGAGACTTTGGTGCAATTTTTGAGATCACGGGACTAGGAGGTCACCGAATGGCGTGAGGTGTCCCCGATGAGTCAAAATTTAAAGATCAACAAAGCATTTGGAGTCTCCATTCTACTCTACAACACATTCTAGGTGCACCTCTCTGGTTCACCACAATTTTTTCTATTTTTGTTTCTTGATCATTTCCTAGGTCATTTTAGTTTATGTTTGCATATCATAATGTGTTTTTCAAACATAGTGCTTTTTTCTTAGTGTGGCATTAATAATCCATATTTTTATCGAGTTCATTGCAATTAGGACATTCTATTTAGACATATTTCGATCACATTTACATTAGTCTTGAAAGAACCACCTAGATTTTTGCGATACCTTTCTCCTTTTAGGTGTAAGACCTAGAAATGCAAGAGAGTGCTTATCCCAAAAAATTTATGGTTCATTTGGTGAACCTGCTTTTCAAATACCTTATTTTCTGATTTGGAGTTCACCATCATACTAGAATTAGCTTCCATTAAATTTTCATTAGGATTTGCATTGATGAATTTGTATTCTAGGGTTTCAAATTTTGCATTAGTGAGGATGCATATAGGTTGCAATTTTGCATCTTAAATCATTGAAATTTTTTTGAAATTATGCATTTGCACCTTAGGTCTACATCATACAACTTATAGAAAAAATAAAAATAAATCAAAAATAATCGAAAATTATGAAAAAATACCAATGTGTGGATTTTCCACCTTATGCAACTTAGTCCCTTTTCACCCCTAAAATTTCCTTTCACAGCATTGAAAACCCTATTTTAAGCTTTTGTTTTCTACCATTACCTATCTATATTACTTGGTAGAGTTTCTATTACATGCATTTCATTAGATCTAGCTTAAATTAGCTCATTTCATGCATTGTTTAATTTTAAATTTTCATTTACAACATTTCATCTTTCAAGTTGTTGCATAATATAGTTAGAAAATTACCTTATTTCATATCTAAAAATTTCATTTAAACATTTCACTTTAAGTCATTGTATTTTACTTTCTTTACTTTTCCATGATAGCATGTTTACTTTCAAGAGATGTGGCTTTGATTTGGTTAAAAATGGATTGCATAAATACAACATCCCCTCTTATGAGCTCAATTTTGATTACAACAATGAGGAAACTAAGAAACATGTTCAAACCATTGACACAATTCTTATTATTACATTGCCCATTGGTAAGAATGGTATTGTAGAAAATAATAAAAATCATACGTTTTCTTCCCCCGATACCTCTCCTATTAGTGATGAAAGTATCTTGGAGAAAGAACATTAAAGCATTGAGGTTCATGATTGTCCCTCTCCTTATTCCCCTTTAAAAGATATTAGACAACAAGAACATGAGATCATAGAAACATTTCTAAACATCACCTTACCTAGTTTCCATAACCATGACAATCAACATTGTCCTTCTCCTAATATCCCTCATGGATGCCACGAGGATAGGTTGGTGTTAGAAGATATACCTATTAAGAGTCATGAGAATCTTGAACCTTCCTTCCCTAATGCTCCTACTGTTTGGGACAATCTATTTCAAAATCATAGTGGTCCTTGTCTTGATGACTCCCCCACTTGTGATGAAACTAATTTACAAACTTCAACCTTGGATGTGTTGGATGTTTCTGATATGTGGTTTTCATTGATGTCAACTCTATTGGCATTAATGTCATTAGAGGCTGTATATGTCAAGGATATTGAGGAAATTGTAATAAAATAAGTTGTAGGTTGTCAGTAGTGCAGTGGATTTCAATATGTTGTCCAACTCATTATGTTGATGATCAAATGTTGTGGATTAAAGGGGTTGTTTCCAAGTATATCTAGTTTATCCACGTTAAGTTTTAGAGATCCACATGAAGATTTGATCAAGTTATGAGTATCTGTGTTCTGACAATTTTTCTATTGCTTCAGTTGGTGTTCCTAAAACAAGATGATGTGATTTTGGTAATGTGAAGTGTTGTGGATGCTTCTCTAGCGATTCATGATGCTTGTGGATGTTTCTAGAATCTGCTCTATCTATGCTATTCATTCACATTGATTGGTGTGCTCGCGATTGGATATTTTCTCTTATGTGTTCATGTTTTTCATGTTCTTGGATGACAGGGTGATTGTAGCGTGTTGTGGATCTTCGAGGAACAATTTTGAAGATGTTTCATGTTCGAGGATATTATTTTGGGTCCTCACTATTTTATGTCTGACATTGGTTGATTCGCATTAATAATTATTTATGTTTTGGGCCGATAGTTTGTATTCATTTTTATAATTTTTTTGAAGTTGACATGTAGATGGTGTTATTCTTGGTTGCGGATATATATGAGTGATTGTTTTATCATTTGAAGGTATGATGATGTGAAGCGAAGTGTGTGAGTCTTGAGTGTGAATAATGTTCTAATCATTCGAAGGCAGAAGTTAAGTGTGAAGAAGAGTGAGCAGAGTTTATGTGCTTAACCAGAATTGTAATTAGGCATGAGCAGGTGCTATTTTCTCAGTTGAATCTTGTGGATGTAATCCAAATCTTTCTGTAAGACAGTGTGTCTTCCTTGGGTAGTAAGCCTTGTTGTATTTGAGGAGTGAGCTCTAGGCAGTGTGTCTGAATGCATGTGCATTCCCCATTTATTCCTTTATACTTTTAATAGGGTATAATCTTGTGGACTAACCTCCATCACGATTTTTCCCCTAATAGGGTTTCCACGTAAAAAAATATTGGTTTTATGTGTGTTTATGATGTGGTAATGATTTATGCTTTCATGGTTATTAATCAGATCTGAGAATAACTTTAATAAGTTTAAATTTTTGTGACAACTGATTCACCCCCCTCTCAGTTGTCTACCCTTTTGTTGCCAACAATTGGTATCAGAGCAGGTTCCTTGGAAGAAGTTTAATAGCTTGAGGTGATCTGGGATGGCAACATATAAGAAGGATAGTCTGAGATTTGATGGAAAAAATTATTCTCTATGGAAGACTCGAATGGAGTTTCATCTGAGATGCATTGGTGAATCCTATTGGAACTTTACAAAGAATAGTTATATCATCCAACATAATGGTCCTTCTACTTCTATTGAGATCAAGGATGTCGAGTACAATATCAGGGATAAGGAGGCATTGTTGAGTGCTTTGATTGATTCTGAGATGACAAATGTAATGGATTTGAAGACTACTGATGAGATCTGGAAAAAGTTGGAAACTTTGTATGAAGGTGATTCCCATGTGAAGATTGCTAAGTTCCAAATTCTTAAAGGGAAATATGAAACATTGAAAATGGGTGAAGATGAGAACATTACTACTTTTATGCAGAGCATGAATGAACTTGTGTGTAATATCAGATGTGTTAGTGGAACATTGGAAGAATCATAGATTGTTTCTAAAGTGCTCAAATCCTTTCCTTTTGCATACAAGCACAAAGTTGCTGCTATTGAGGAGATCTAGACTATGACAAATGTAACCAGAGACATGTTGATTGGTAAGCTTGATGTTTTTGAGTTAAGTGAGTTTGATGATGCTTTTCCTAAGATGGAATATGCATTCAAAGCTACTACCTCCAGAAAAGATAAGCAGAGATATGATCTAGGAGAAAGTTCTTCTAGAAAGGTGTTCAAGTATGAGGAAGAAATGAGAGAGATTGAAGAAGAGAGAAAGCTAGATGAGCTTGAAGCACTTCTTTTCAAGAGAGTACCCAGAGGAGAAGGTAAGTATAAAGGGAAATTTCCTCTTAAATTTTTGTCTTGCAATAAGATACATCATTTTTCCTCAAGGTGTCTAGAAAGAGTTCCTAAGCCAAGACCTAACAAGCCTAGATTCCAAAAAGAGTGTTACTATGTTGTTGATGAAGGTGTGATAGATGATGAATATAA
>VDFB02053281.1:0-40580 GCA_007258455.2 Sequoia sempervirens | reverse complement strand
GGATTATAACCAAACCATTGCTCAAAAGGAATCTTACCATAATTTCCATTGACATTTACCCAGTTCAAAGTGTATACGGCAGTGCTTACAACTTCACTCCAATAGATGTGGGGCACATTTCCTTCTATCATCATTGTTCTAGCATCATCTAGAATTGTTCTATTCTTTCTCTCTACTACTCCATTATGTTGAGGGGTTCGGGGAGAAGATAACTATCTTCTAATTCCATTCTCTTCACAAAAGGAATTGAACTCCCTGGAGGTGAACTCACCACCTCTATCTAACCTTAAGCATTTATTTTCAAACCTTTCTCATTCTCTACCATAGCTTTGAAACTCTTGAACTTTTCTAATGCTTCACATTTTTCTCTTAAGAAAGCAACCCATATCATCCTAGAATAATCATCAATAAGTAGCATAAAGTACCTTTCACCATGAAGACTTATGATTCTGGAGGGACCACATAGATCAGTATGTTCCAGCTCCAGTAACCCATTTGAATGATGTTGTTTGCTCTGAAAAGAAACTCTAGTCTATTTTCCCATCTGACACTTGCAAATTGTGTTAGCAGGCTTTACTAGCTTAGCTAGATCTCTTACTACTTGATCTCTTACTAATTGAGAGGAACTTACCTTGACGATGTTATCAAAATTCACATGACACAACCTCTTATGCCATAACCAACTTTCATCTACTTAAGCAATTAAACAACTTTCACTAGCAGTATTCAAGTGAAAAATATTCCCTGAAGCAATTACTTTACCTAAGCTTCCAAGTATCCTACATCTTCCATCTTTGAACTAAAGATCATAGCCCTTGTCCACCATCTGTCCAACACTCAACAAGTTATGCTTCAAGCCTTCAACATAAAGGACATCATCAGTATTGTGCTTACCACCAAGACAAATAGATCCTCTACCATGAATCACACCAGCATTGTTATCTTTGAACCTTACAACCCCACCGTCATACTTCTCAAGACTTACAATTTTTATTTTGTCACTAGTCATATGATGTGAGCATCCACTATCAATAACCTACTCATCTTATCTTCAATTTGAGCTACAAGAGCTTTCTCAACTTTAGTAGATTCAGTAGCCACATGACTATTTTCAATGGTAGCAATGAAAACCCATTCATCTTCATTTCCATTACTTTATTAGACTCATCATCAGTCACTCCTTCTTCAACATAGTAACATTTCTTTTCAAATCTAGATTTGTTGGGATTAGACCTAGGAACTCTTTTAGGACACCTTGATGCAAAATGACCTATTTTACTACAAGAAAAACATTTAATAGGCAACACTCCTTGATACTTACCTTTTCCTCTGTCTTCTTTCTTCATAATCAGTGCTTCTAATTCTTCAACTTCTCTTTCATCATCTTCAATCTATTTTAGTTCTTCATCATACTTCGATGAATTTCTCGAACACTCTCCTAGATCATATCTTTGCTTGTTTCTGCTGGATACAGTAGCCTTAAATGCATATTTAGTCTTTGGAACAGATTCACAAAATTCACTCAACTCGAAGGCAGCAAGTTTACCAGTCAATGTATCTCTTGTCACATTTGTCAATGATTCAGTCTCTTCAATAGCATGAGCCTTCACTTTGTAAGGAGGAAATGATCTGAGCACTTTAGCTATAATTTCATCCTCTTCTAGGGTACCACCGACACATCTAATACCCATCACTAGTTCATTTACTCTCTACATAAAACAGGAAATGTTTTCATCTTCATCCATCTGCAAGTTTTCATTCTTATCTTTCAAGATCTATAGCTTAGCCATCTTCACATGTGTATTTCTTTCATACAAGGTTTCTAACTTCGTCCAAATCTCATGAGTTGTCTTCAGACCTAACACATTTGTCATTTATGAATCTGTCAAAGCACTTGACAAAGCTTCCATAGCCTTGATTTTATTCTTAGCCTCCTTAATCTCATTAGCTGTGGAAGAACCATTCTAAGGAATAACATATGTATTCTTAGTAATCTTCCAGTAGGGTTCACCAATACACCCCAAATGAAACTCCATCCTAGCTTTCCACAATGAGTATTTTGTTCCATCGAATCTAGGACTGTCTTTCTTGTATGATTCCATCTCGGTTCACCTCAAGATTTTAAACTTCTTCAGAGGAACCTAATCTAATACCAATTGTTGGTGAAACAAGGACTGGCAACTAAGAGGGGGGTGAATCAAAGAATAATTAAACTTTTCAAACTTAACTTAACTTAATCTTAGATCTGATGAATGAACAATAAACCATAAAAAATCAACACATCAGAAACACAGAGAACATCAAGATTTTTTATGTGGAAACCCTGTTAGGGGAAAAACCACGGTGGATGTTAGTCCACAATATTATACCCTGTTAAGAGTATAATGAAAATTAATAAGGGGAATGCACATGCATTCGTGCACATTTCCTAGAGCTCATTGCTCAAATACAATAGGGCTTATTTCCCAACAATATAAAGAAAATAGGATTAAATCCAAAGGGTATGAACTAAGAAAATAGCTCCTGTACAAGCTTGATTACAGTTTCAATTAAGCACAAAATACCTTCTTCACACTTCGCTCAACCTTCTTCTCACTCTACTCTACAATCGAATGAATAGATCAATATTCGCATAATTTCTCTGCTCTAGATTTTCTTCTCTTCCACACACACACACCAATTTTTCACATTCAACTACTCTTATATATCCGCAACATGTAATTACATCAACAACTTCATCGACCCAAAGATATAGAACATATTTACAATGTCGGCCCCAATTTACAAATAAATTTTTGATGTGGATCAAACACCATTGGCCAATACTATGATCTGACTCAAAATAATATCCTTGAGTGCGCCAAACATTCAAATTTCAATCTTCAAGCATTTGCAACATGTTACAACCAACATGTCAGCCAAGAAAATGAAAACTCGAACATGCACATGAAAAATATTTGACCACGAGCACACTGATCAACGCGGACATACAAGAATGATAGAGAATGATCTAGAAGCATCCAAAAATGACCAGAACTATCTGCAACAATAGAAATTACTAGAATCTCATAAACTCCAATTAGGAACACTGATAGAGACCACAAAAACACTATCAAAACACAACACGATCAATTCTTCATGTAGACCTTTGAAACTTTGGGTAGATGAACTAGATACTCTCAACAATAAACCCTTTAGTCCACAACAACTAATATTCAACGTACAAAACAAAATACCTTCATGACCTTCAAAATCCACTGGCAACCTGCAACTCTTTCTTTCACAATTTTCTCAATATCCTCGACATATACAACCTTCAATACAATAATGCTAATAGTGTTGACATCAATGAAAACCACATATCAGCAACACAACCACTGCATCTAAAAATTTTCCAACAAGTTAAAGATTGTCTCTTGGGACAAAATGGTGGTTAAACTTAAGGGTAAGTTCTTACCATCGGATTATGCAATTCAAATGTTTAAAAAACTTCAAGGTTTGAAACAATAAGAAATGGATGTCAAAGCCTATACTGAAGAATTTTATAAGTTGAGTATAAGGGCATGTCATATGGAGGATGAAGTGGAGAAGGATGCTAGATATTTGAGTGGATTACGATACAACATCCAAGATGAGTTAACTTTGGAAAATCCAAGAACATTTGAGGAGTGCTATCAAATGGAAATAAGGGCTACATAAAAGCTTAAAAGAAGGCAATACAAACAAACTAGGGGTAGAGGCAGCAATAATAGAGGAAGAGGTTCATTTTCTACTCCAAGGCAGTCCTATGAAAGCTAAGAAGATATAAGCTAGGACAAAGAACAAGTTGTTGATGTAAAAGGTGGATTTAGAGGTGGTGGATCAGGCTTTAGAGGAAAATTTGGAGGTCAAGGAAGAGGCTCACAAGGATTCACAAGAAGGTGTTATCAATGCAACAAATTTGGACACCAAGCATGGTAGTGCAATGAAGGCCAAGCCTCTAGTTCACATGGAGGTGAAAGAAGAACATAATTGGTACAAGAAGAGGACAATGAGAGTGTCAACTCTCCATCACAACATGCTGCTCCTAAAGTTGGAGAATCACTCATGGTTAGGAGAACACTCATCAAAACATCAATGAAGAAGGATCCATCACAAAGGAAACTCTTCAAAACAACTTGTAAGTGCATGGGTAAGGTATTTCAGGTTGTGATTGATTCAAGAAGCATAGATAACATGGTTTCTAATGAGATGGTTGAGAAAATTAGATTTCCTAGAATACCACATGATACTTCTTATAAAGTTTCTTAGTTGAACGAGTGTCAGTATGTTTTGGTTAATGAGCAAGCTTGGGTGGAGTTCAATATAGGAGGGTACAAAGATAAGATTCTATTTGATGTGTTACCTATGTATGCGTGCCATTTTCTGCAAGGGAGGCCTTGGAAATTTGATAGACATGATTTGTATGATGGTAGAAGAAATACCCATGAGATTGAAAAGGATGGAATCTCTTTTACTTTGACACCCTTGAAAGAAGATGATAAAGGAAAACCTAAGGCAGCCAATGTGATGATGGTTGGTAGGAAATATTATATAAAGTTAGAGGAAAATGAGGATAGGAACCTTGCATCCACTCCTAGACTTGGAGATGTGAAGACAACAAACATGAAGAATCTGATTCTGGAAGGAAACGATATTGAGTTGGTGTCAAAATCTGATTTTTTGAAGGTAAAAGATGAATTGATTCTTGGGGTTCAAGATTGGATTAAAAGGTATGTTGATGTGAAGCTAGAAGAGGTGTTCCATTCATCGTTTCCAAAAGAGAATGGTGGTCATTTTTTTTCTTTCAAATAAGAAGTTAGTGAACCTAATAAAGTAGCAAATATAGGGGTAGAGTATCATATGGAAGAGGTGAAAAATAGAGGTGAAGAGTTCAAAGCTAAATTACAAGGGAAAAAGAGAAAGTTTAAGAATATCATGGAAGTGAACAAAAAGGAAGTGCATTGCGAAAATGAAGGAGATAAGGTGTCAGGTCAAGATGTATGTTTACCAACATTCTCAAGGGCAACACAAGTCAAAGATCATATATCAAACAAGTCTTTGTAGTTACAACATATCTTAGGTGACAAGGAGCTCATAAAGGCAGGAAAAAATTCCTATTTCAAGTACTTAGTTCAATGGAAGGCTTTACAAGATGGAGGTATCAATTAGACATCAAAGAATAATGAAATCAAGCTTGGATCTAATGTGGCAGCACTTTCCTCAAGGGGGCTTGAGTTCCTTTTTCCCGGGGAGTATGGTGCAGGGTACAATAGGCCTCTTGATGCATGAAAGATTCTAAGGTTTTGTTTTTGGTTTTGAGTCATATTTTTGATTGAATAAGGTCTATTTAGACCATGTGTAATGTCTTTGTCATGTTTTTGAGTCATTTTGTAATGGGTTGTGAAAATTTGTCATGTTTGCAAAAAGGTTGTAAAAAGTTGCTAAGCTACTTTGCATTTTGGGTCTAATTGGAAAGTTGAATAGTTAGGAGTTAAAAAGGTGGTTGTAGTCAGTAGGTTTTGGTTGGAAAATTATAAATAATTCATGTAATTGTTGAAGACAAAGTTTTGAGAGTTGATTTGGAGATTAAACATAATAAAAACCTTGTTTTCTATATTTTTAAAGGAACATTTTCTGCTACATCAACTTTTACATTTTTGTATGGACTATAGGTGATCCATTGTGCATTGAAATTTATGAATAGATGAGTTAGCTTAATTTTGGTTTTTGTCTTATAAGATTTCATCAAGATTTGCGGATTTTATAGCAGATTTACTCAAACTGGTTCAAAAAACCTAGGTTTTGGGGTTTTGAGAGCAAAATAATGGAACTCTCACCATTACATCAATGAAAATCTTTGAGAATTGGTGGAATGGGGTTAGATAGGGTGTATTTTTATTTCATGGTTTTGGAAGGAGCAGGGGAGGATGTTTGATGAAGAATAGGTGATGCCCTAGGGTGAAAACCTCTTGTTTTTGGGTGAAAAAGTTGCATAGAAGTAGGTTTTGTAGAAGAGTTTCTTGGAGACCATTCTAGGTGATGGAAATTGTTTTTGTAGAAAATATTTAACATTTCTGGGATATTGGTATGAATATTTGGGGTCTGGGTTTTGAAAACCTTGTTTGGAGTCATTCAAACAAGCCTAATTAAGCCTTTTCAAAGTGTAGCAACATTTTTTGGCTTTGTCATTCCAAAAAACCACCCATAATTTTTGGGTATGTTTTAAAAGGGCTTAATGGGTATCCAAAATAGGTTTTAAGTTGTGGTTTGGAGGTCTTATCTAAAAGTTATGGCTAAAATACCTTGTTTGTTGTGCTACAAGGCATAGTGTCAAGTTGTGAAGGAAATCATTGTGTTTGAGGTGTTATGAATTTGTCAATGGTTTTATTGATTTGGTATGTGTTCCCACTCCTGCTCTGCATTAGTGACAAATGACATCAATGCATCATTTAGGAAATTCACAATAGCAAGGCACAAATGACAAGCACCTTCTATCAAAAATCTATACTATTGTGTAAAACGTAAATGATTAAGGTATTTACTTCCATGTTTGAGGACTTTAGTGGTTGTAGGGAGGCCTTTGTAGATGCATCATTGACTTTGTCAATAAAGCTAGATTATGTTGTTTTCATTAAAGTTGTGCCTTTTGGCCCAGAACAAGTAATAGTTTTGAACAATATGAAAGGGGTTTTTGTTGATGCCAAGAGCAGTTGTAGTGTCACATAGAGCTTTGTATGACTGATGGAGACTATAAGCTATAAAATACACAATCGTCGATATGCAAAATTCCAAGGGAAATCAGTTTAAGAATTTGATGGCATTGAATCAGAGTAAAAACTATATGTTCAAAAATATATAAATTAATCTAATCAAATAGAGATTGTTCAAATGTAAATGCTATGAATACAAAAAATTATTGTATAAGCAAGTTTTCTCTATGGAAAAAAAATTGTAAAAAGTCTTTAGTGAATTCCAAAAAGCAAAGTGCTCAAATTCTACGATGTTGACATGAATTTTGTGGAACATCTTACAATAGCAAAATCATCTTGGGTCTCTCCATCTTTAACTTGCAACTCATATTGCATTGGTGCTTGATGATGACTAGTAACAACAACACCAATTGTTTCAATAGAGAAATTGTCATCGGATTGGATGAGCTGTGAGATGGTTGTGTCAAGAATTAGTCTGTGTTCTTTACAGACTTTGTCAATGGGTTCAATGGTGCTTCTAACAGTTAAAACAAGGGAATAATCAACATCCCCTCTTTCATATTATTTTTTTTTCCTAATAACAAAATTTGTGAAACAAACACCTGTATGAGGTGATAACAATGGCAAAAATGTGTGAATTAGTTTTATTTTTATGTTTGCAATGATTGTCATTTGACCATGACTGTCAACTAAATCAACATGCATAGTTGCTGCTCTTGGTGGTGTTCCTAGAATTTTGTTAATTTTAGGGCCATAAATGGATAAAACATCGCCTTCAAATGCTAAAGCTGATTATTTTGTGCATATGTTGAGGATGCTTGATGGCTCTGCAGTTTCTTCTTTCAATTTGTACATTACGATTTGAGCAATGACGAAAACTAAATTGATAATTAAACATATAAAGAGTCAACCTATATATGACACAAATAGGATACAGTAGTTTCCTCTTTTCATCTTGTTTTTCAATCGATTGATCCATCTTCTATTGTGCAAGAAATGCAGTTTATGTTTTCCAAATGTTTCTACAAACATATGCAATGAGATATTTATGTCAAGCATGTATTAAAACAAACTAAAAAGAAAACATTAATCATGTATGATATGATTTTGAGGTTGGCTAGTGTCAAATGTCAAGTATTTACCTGTTTGTAAATGCTCTAGATGCTATGGTGTGTGTTGGGAAATACTAAGATATATGTTGTATGAAATAGCAAGAGATCTGTAACCTGCATCTGACAATTTAGACACTTGATATGCATACAAAAAATATCATATGATTCTGTTGCAACCTAGTTCTGCTATGCATAACAATTTAGAATTTCCAATTTGTTTCTAATAAAGAGATGAAAGGTGTGCAATTCTTTAGTAATATTTTGCATAATAGAATACCTGCATCAAAATAGTTGTGTAGTCAATTGCAATAGCATAGTTATGCAAGATATTTGGACAATAGTATGATTGATACTGTTCTCTTGGAACAATAGCCAGACCTGAAATTGGCATGAATAGAAAAAAGAAGTGACATAAGAAGCTCATAGCAACTACACTGGATAGTATAAACAACAAATTGAATGTGACACATGGAATTTTAAGCAATGCATTTTCATTTACTAATTGCAGATTTTTATTTATTGAGTAGATTGAAGTGCAGGTGCCATTAGTGGCTTATGGTGTGAAGTTTTAAGTTTGTTGAGAAACATATTATTTGTGGGGTTTATTGATTTGCTCAGATTGCATACACGATGCACATGCATCAAAAAATGCATGGTAAACTAAACATATCTTGAATAGATAGACATCCTTCAATGTCTATCACTATTTCATGAATATATAATTAATTTGGACTGGAAAAATACAAAACCATGAACAAAATATCAAAAGCCAATGAGGAAAATGTAAAAACATATATATAAAAAAATATACATATATATAAGTATATATATTTGTATATGTACATATATACATATGTGTGAATGCATATATATATGTGTGTGTGTGTGTGTATCTATATGTACATATAAATATGCATATATATGTATGTGTGTGTGTTCTAAATTTTGAATTTATCTAGATCTGATTTTTATTTATTGTGAATAGATTCAAGTGTAGTCGCCATTAATGGATTATGGTGTTGATTTTTGAGTCTATCAAGCAAAGGATTATTTATAGTGTTTTTATTGATTGATCCTTGTTTTTGTAATTTCCTCATTGGTTTTTGATGTTTCAGTGATGGTTTGATGTAGTGTGGCTATTGCAAGGTGTTCTAACCAATATGTATCTAGTCCTCTGAATTTGACAGTAGCAGTTTTGATGTTATGTATCCAAAAATGATCCAACAAACTACCTACATGTGTTGTTGCATTGTCAACAATCATTGACAATTTGTGTTGTTCCATAAATTCATGAAGAAGTGATTTTGGTGTTATGGATTCTAACATGCAAATGTTAAAGTCTCTAGCAATAATCAATTTCAAATTAGGTGGCAATGGGGTAACAACGGTTTTTATAAAATTAAAAGGATCATGAATAGGTGCATTTGGAGACATAGATAAAAATCAATGTTATGTGTATTCAAAGAGCAAATGATAAAATGATTTGGAGAGATAGAAAAAATGATGTGCTCTACTTTCCATTTTGCTGAGGCCATAAGGCGTTGCATTTCACCATTTACTTTTTTTGACACTATGAAGTTTTCTTGTTGCAACTTATGCATGGGGTACAATGACTTAATATTTCTTACACATGATAAGGAAGTGTACAAAAGGCCATGTTGATAGACCTTACATGGGTCAAAAGCTATTGCATCTATTGTCATAGCTTGTGCTTTATGAATAGTTTGCACACATACAAGTTGCAAAGGGAATTGTACTCTAGTGACTATTTTTGTACCTATTTTGATTTTTCTAATGATTCTCATTATGGATGTCCAAGAAGGCATAATACAATTCGTGTATAGATTTTGCATTTTTTTTCAACACAATTTTCCAAATTTTCTCTATGCAAAAAAAATTGTGAAAAGTCTTTAGTAAGGTGCAAAAAGAAAACTTTTCAAATTCTATGATGTTGACATGCATTGTGTAGAGTTAGAGGTGAATTGAACCTACTATTCTATGCTGATATGGATATGTTCTAACTTCCAGTTAATTGTTGTAGCATAACAGATAGGCTAAACAATTGTTCATATACCATTTTTTCAAATTCAAAATTGCTATATCTTATTCTAGGAGGAAATCATAAGGGGAGTCTATACATAAGACACCATTGTTTCAAATTCAAAATCGTTGTCTCTTTCACACATGTTTGCTTCATTTATTTCATCTAAGACAACCTATTGTATATCATATGTTCTCAAAATCATAGTAAAATCCTTTATTCTGGGATGATTGTTCAGAAACTTCCCATCATAACAATGAACAAAAGCATCAGTCATTAACTTGAACTTTGCAAGAGTTTCATCATATTCTACTTTTCCATTTTGAATTTTATTCCCAATTTCATCCATGAAGAACTCCCTCAGCCTATAGATCCTATTGCTAGCCATAACTTTACCAAGTGTTGAGGATAGTTTCAAGTTTTTACCCAAGCAACAATTGACAAGATTTGGCCTCACCAGATACAAATTGTTGAAAAACTCTTTGAAGTTATTATGGAAAAAAGTTCATAAGACTATAATGCACAGTTTTGAATTAATCTTTTTCATGAATTATATATCTAAAAGATTGTGGACAATAACAAGCACACTTTTTGTTCTATGCCACTCACTTGTGAGACAAATTTGAGTCTTCATGAAGAGGCCAAGCATATTGGAAAACTATTTTTAAAGAGTACATGTCTAGTTGTTCTTGATGAAGGCCATCAAGCTCGAAATAGCTAATCAAATATATGGAATTGATGCAAAAAGGTTAATTCAAAAATGCACATTTTACTCTTAGGAACTTTTTTCCAAAATAACTTCAAAGAGCTTTTCAACACATTGTATCTAAAAAGGCTGAATTTTGTCAATTATTGCTTGGGAAAAAAATCAAAGCTATTCTCGACAACTGGTAAAGTTATAGCTAACCAAAAGATCTACAAGCTGAGGAAGTTCTTCTTGGATGAAATTGGGAATAAAATTTAGAATGGAAAATAGAGTGGAAAATTAGAATTTGATGAAACTCTTGCAAAGTTCAGGTTAATGAATCATGCTTTTGTTCATTGTTATGATGGGAATATTTTGAAAAATCATCCCGAAATAAAGGATTTTACTGTGATTTTGAGAGCATCTTCTATACAACAGGTTGTCTTGGATCAAATAAATGAATTAAACAATTGTGAAAGAGCCAAGAATTTTGAATATGAAACAATGGTGTCTTATGTATAGACCCCCCTATGATTTGCTCCTAGAATAAGGTATAGCAATTTTGAATTTAAAACTGTTGATGGGTTTTTTTGCACCTTCTCAACACAAAAAGCTCACAAGTGCACTACCTCTATTGCAAGGTAATCTCCAATAATAAGTTGCTGAAAATTACCCCAATGTCTCTCAGGTGTCAGGTCATGACATGCATGGAATATCTCGATTGGTTTGATGTGATCTTGCTGGTAATTACAAGGAAACCTTACATGGGTTAAACTGGAGGGGAATTGGATCCTTGGGTGGAGTTCATAAATTTTTTGAACTGTTGCTCTATTGTTGCAAGTTCAGGACAATAGTCACAAACTCCACTTTAAATCTTCTGATTTGGTTTTACAATGTGCAATGAGCTTTATCTAAAGAGCCTATTAAAAAAAGGGAAAAGGAGCAGGGAAGGAGAGAAGTTCCTAGACCTAAAATTACTGATGAAAAGTGATAATGAAGGACCCTACAGTGGAAAACCTTCCCAAAACAAAGTTCCACTTAACCAAAGCAACTTACAGTCCCATGAAACCTGTGCAATCTTCTAAGGTCTGCATATTTTCAACCTTTCATTCACCATTAAGCATGGACAAGAGATAGAATTTAAGTGCAACATTCATATAATGTTCAAACTAGCTTTACACTATAGTTTATCATCAATAAACAACAAAAAGCATGAACAAGGAAAGGCATCAACACAACAACATTCTTCAAAACCAATGAACAACATCAACTAATCTACTAAAGCGAGCTAAAACACATAGAACAACAAAGTTAAACTACTAAAATTTACTAACTATGAGAAGAAGAATCATGCAACATGAAATTGGAACTCAAGAATCCACCAAATCAATGAATTTATATTAACATTCCAACAACATGTCTTTACAACAACTCAACTCTCTCTTGAAAATGAGAGGAGACCCCCTATTTATAGTGTCCAAAAAGAAAAATGAATGACCAATATTTAATCTCATTGTGTGGCCAAGATTCACTAAAAATTAGGGTTTCACCTATCCCCAATAGAACGACTTGTCACCTCCTCTCCGTGCTTTTTACACTTCAGAGTGACTGCTACCATTTGTTATGATTAAAAAAATTCCTTGGAGGAAAAATCCATGAAGAGAGGGGACAAATCATGAGTTGCACCCTCTTCCATATTTTTATGGAAATATTCTTTAATATTCTCTGCATCTAAGTCTTCGACAGACATATCCCAGTCACTCATTAACTTAATGTAATCTTCACTGTTTTTCTAATGTTATTTTTCCCATTCAAGGTTAAGCTCAACCTCATGTAATACCTTCTCTAGCACCTCACTCTGATGATCAAGGGCCATCTTCCACATCTCAACCAACAAGTGATCATCCTTAATGATGCCAAATTCTTTTTCCTAGGCCCTTTCTCGTACTTTGAGGATGGCCTCCACCTTTGGATTGGTGATTCTATGAAATTTAGTGTAGTGAAGGCATACCTTTTCCATCTCCTCCAACTAATTTTGTATGAGCCTAAATTTATTGGCCATTGTGACGGCATGCCCTATGCCCATAGCGCCATTGTAGGTCACCCATCAGAGCCATTCCTCGGTGGCTTTTGCCCAATTCTTTCTCTTCTCTAGCTTGTTGATATGATCTTTGGATAGCAGTTGAGCTGGTGCAGATGACGTGGTGGGAAGCTCCTCGACTGACGACCATTGTTGGATGTAGGCTGTCAAATTTTCCACCAGTGCCTTCATGTCCTCCTTAGAGGTCTTATCCTTATGCATTTGGTGCACAATGGTAGAGATAGATCCCTAGAGATGGTCAATTTTTTGTTCTCTTGTAGCCATTCCCAAATCAAGGTTAGAAATATTATAACTGATCCATTCTTCTCCCATCACTGGGGTGGCTATCTACACAGTTTAGGATCCTGATGCATCCATTGTTAGATGAGATCTGACCTTTGGCTTCTTCTCCTTCTTTGTACTTATTTGGGCTCGACCCAAGATGGCCTCTAGCCTTGCCTTTAGATCTACCAAGGTTGGGGTTTTCTTTTCTAATTGCTTTTCTAGCCATTCAGGCACTCAAGATTTCCCTTTTCGTGATTCGTGATCACCTTCTTCCTCATGGGTGCATTGAATTTCCATTACTTTGCCACCTATAGTCCCCTGCTTTGTCTTCTCTTCTTCTTCCTCATCATAATCTCGAATGAATACCATTTCTTTACCTGAAGACTTGGTAGCTGCATGCTCCTTGGGGATTTCCTACCCTTCAGTGGTTTTCTCTTCTTCCTCTTGGTTGTGCCCATGTTCTTCATGATGCTTTACTTTTGGGCTCTTCTTTATGGTTTCAGCCTCTTCTTCAGGCTTGTGTTCTTCTTTCTCTTCCTTTTCATTTTCCTTTTTTTCTTGTTCTTTTGAAAGAGGCATCTCTTTATCATGCTCGGGGCTTCCATCTTGCTCTCTGATTGGAGGCTTAGTGTCTTCCTCCATTTTCTCCTTTGTATTCTTCTCTTCATTGGAGGACTATTTCTCAACTTTTTCTCTGACATCCTTGAGTTGTTGAGCCAACTCTTCTTCAAGCTCTAGGTAAAAAATTTCCACAATATACTTTGTACTTGGCTCCTCAATGCCGTCTTTGGATGATTGTGTTTCTTCCTCCTCTTCTTCATGCACTACTCTATCAATTACTAAATGTTGGTATTCAGGGTGCTCATGGTAGTCATCTGCTTCTTCATCCATCTCTTTAGCAGCTTCCCTCTCTTTCCTTTCCAACTCTTTTGAGATTTGCATTATCGCCTCCATTGTGGGTGGTTCAGTTGGAGGAGGGATAGGAAGGTTAGCAACAGCTTGTGCTAAGGAAACTTGTACTATTAGGTTCATCAACACCCTAGACAACTATGTTGGTATGTTTTGCATGTGTCATGCAAAAGTCTCTAGGAACGAGAGAGTGGGAATTGGCATTGTCGTAGTAGCCAATGGAAGAAATGATGATGGAGACATGGAGGAGGAAGAAAGTGGAGAGGTAGTGGTAGAGGAAGAATCTATCACCATTACCTGTGCAACATGCGTGGTGGAAGCAAGGTGGATTGAAATGTTCACCATAGGTGGAGAAGAAGCGACCATTTCCCGAGAGGCAGGTGGAGGAGCATTAGTAGTGGTGATGGCAGCAGTGGTGACCACGAGGGTGGAGGCAATAGGTGGAGACTTTGGCTGCTTAGCCTCTTATTTCTCTTTTTCATGGAGTGGGTTCTCCTGGATGGTGGGAATTTCCATAAAACTGCTCGACTTCTTTGGTTTCTTGGAAGGATCACCTTCTGTGACCTTCCTTGAGTACACTTTATGCTTGGGATGACTTTCAACCATTTATTTTCTCTTTCTTGACCTGGTAGTTGGAGGATATTTTGAAGTTTCCCCATATGGGGTAGCAGCTATCCCATTGTCAGTCTTGCTTCCTAGCTCATCCTCAAGCTCACCATACATTAGGGTAACTCTATGCGGCTTCAATTAGGAAATCTTCTTATCGATCCATTCTTTGGTTCTTGCCTCAATGGGTTTCATTAGAATGTCAAGGTCATTAACCTCTGCCTCATTCCAATCAATCAGGGGCAGTGGTAGATTGACAACTACATTATACCGAGGATCAACCACCATGCTTTCATCCTCAACAATCTGATTTGGCACTATAAATAGGTTCAATATTTTGACAAAATAGGTTGTCATATGCATGTAGTACTACATACGCACCTCCTTATCGTCTCTACAGTTGGCCCAAAAATCCTCAATGTTATGTAAATGGGTGTACTCTATCCCAACCGTCTTCTTTAACTTGCCATATGGATCTATCTATGGCCTGGCAGTATGGAATTCCAAGTTGTACTCATTCAATTCGTTGTCAAAATACTATGTACACTGGGATGCGAGAACTGCATACATACCCTAGCCGAATGTTAGGGGATAAGGGATCCCCACTCTATGCTTGTCGCTTAGGCGGGTGTGTGCTCATTGTAGCTGTTGAGGGAGTTCAAGTAGTATCAACTAGTCATTTGGGTACCAAGGTAGCTTATATGGTTTCTCTGAGAAACCCTCAGCTCAAATGTATGTAAATTTTGGAAATTGAATAAATAAGATGCCGAAGCGGTGGATGTAGGCATTTGCACTGTGGGTGACTCTTCTTTCAAAATCACCTCCAAGTAGCCTGATGATATGCTCGATGAAGGCATCATTGACTTTGCAATAGTCCCTTTCAAAGCTTCTGTACTGGAGATGGGGATATTTATCATATACCTTTATCTCTCTTCTTAGAGTCTAACTTAGAGCCACAAACAAGCCTTTGCATTACATCTGGTCTGCTAGTAGATAGACCAAGTATGATGTCATGTAGAACTGCGATGTTCTCGTTACTGCCACAAATTTCTCATGCAAGCAATCACTAATCATTCCCGCCCAATAGAATTTGGCTTCCCCTCAGAGGATTTCTTCCACGAAGTATAGTATCCACACCTGAAAGAAGGTTGCAGTTGGAAGGCCCATAACTCTACTTAATAGGGTTACCAAGTCATGGCAATCCTCATAGAAGTCACTTCTGAAGAGTTCTCGGGGCACTTTGTTTGTACTACCCCTCTTCTCCTTAAGCCAGTACTGATTGATGAGCTTCTTGCATTTGAGGGGATCGGCATCACACATCTCCTTGGCATATTTTTCAATGTTTTCTCCATCTCACCAAAGCTAGGGATATGGAAAGTTTTCCCTATTGATTTGGCAGACAAATCAGCCAATACATTCCCATCTTTGTCCACTATTCACTTTGTGTCCTCTTGGTATGCTTCTCTACAAGCCATTGCAAGCTCAGGAGCTATAAGGGCAAGTAGGAGCTCAATAGCCTTAGCCAACCCACTGCTTCTAATCCTTTTGGAATTTTCTATTATGGGGTTGATTCAGACCCTTTGTTTGAACTCATCGATATCAATATGTCCCAGATTAGTATCTGAGATATCCTTCCAATCTGTGGTGACCTTAGAATTGAGGGGTTCCCCTTGGAACTTATATTTCATTTGGTCTTTATCCTTTTTACCTTTGGGTGCTTTAGCTAACTTCTTTCCCTTTTCCTTTTCTATAGTCACCTCGGAGGGTCCTGCAACTGGTTCCATATATCCTACAGGCGAGAGAACAGTAAGAACATTCAAGTATAAAAACACAAGGAACATTAGCCAAAATGTAGCGAAATGATGTTAGATCAGATGGTTCATCATTTAAAGATCCTAATATCTCTTTCAAATCGGAATTGGCCTTTTACTGGAGGGAATTTTAATAGTGCGGGCCCAAGGGTGGGGACTTCCCTGGGCTGGCGGCCGTTCTAAAGGCAGCTGGAAAAGGGACGACCATCAGGGCAACACGGCCTGCATGGTCCCACCCACACCGAGATTTGGTCATGAAATAGGGTCCACCAAGAAGGTTAGGCCATTTAGGCACCTGGGTGAAAATAACTTTGAAGCTTTATATGTGTCAAGTTCATCTTTTAAGCATGTGGGACCCGGGATCACTGAAGTAGGGGGTAGCTTGGTCGTTTAAGGCCCTGTTGTTTCAAATGTCCTTGGCAAGGCAGTGGTCCACAAATGACATCCAACAATGTGGGATCTGCAACCTTGAAGGAAGGGGTTGCTTTGTTGCTTAGAGGGATGGGGGCTGGAAGGTGCGGGGATTCATTAGGTGTTGGTTGTTTGGAATGACAAGGATGAGACAGAGGTCCACATGGCCACATTGGGTCTGTAGGTGGATTGGGTTTTTTCATTTGCTATCAAACAACCCAAAGGAACCAGCAATGTCAAGTCTTGCATAGCAAACTGACAAGGTTTGATGTCTGTTTGGGAATGGTGAGAGTGAGAGGGAATCCCGCAAACGGCTGCCCGCAAGGGATGGTCCACCTACGACTTGATACTTAGTCATTTTCGTATTTTGAATTCAAGCAGGTGCAACATACTCGGGCTTTGCAAAGCAAAGGGACGATCACCCAGGGTTGCTTGGGACATCGTTCAAGCCAAGGCAGTGTGCAGGAGGAAGTTTGGAAGGTGAGGCTCATAGGAAATCTCACACTTAGTTATTTAAGGTGTAGAGGAGAACAAACAGCAGAGGTGGGATCAGGGCCCGGCCACTGGAAAGGCTTCTTCACTTCATCATTTTGAGTGGTCGATGATGTGACGGTGACAGGGGAGCGGCGCCCCATGAAGGACAGCCCATAAGAAGAGATTGCTTTAGTATAGGGCTTGAACGATGGTTATGAATGTGGGGCCCGATGGGTGGGAAGATGGTTTGTGAAGGCCATTTGGGAATGGTGAACCTCAAATAGAATCTAGCAGACAAAATTCCATAGGGATGAGCCCGCAACTGGCCCAAACTTAAACACTTTAGTGCAAACGCTTGATCATAAAACAATGGAGTGGGGACTAGCTAGTGGATAGGCAGAGTGAGCTAGCCATTTGAAATAGTGGTACTTACAGTGCAACTCATGAGGGGAATCTCGCACTTGTAGACTTGAGACAAGTATCAGTCGATTTTAAAATTTGAAGCACTAAGGGAAAAATAACAGCGACATATATCATGTGGGCCTGTAGGGTGCGATGGCCTTGGTTGAAAAATGGTCGCAGGAGGGCCAAGTTTCGTGGGCGTAGTGTAGGTGATTCTCAAGGGATTTCAAGATTCTGAAATGTGGGTTTGGGTCGCACAAGGGTGCCCTAACTAATTCCTAAGTTTTCTTTGTTCATATTTTAATAGATTTTACAGAAATCAAAGAATTTAAAAAAAAAATGGTGACAGAGAACCAACCTATAAAACCCGACATAAATGATGAAGGGAATGCAAACAAAGTCCTTGAATCGGTGAAGGCACTTAGTAGGCATGAGGGAGGCGAATGCGGCAAGCTATGACAGACTCCCAAAACTCTTGGTGGTGAAAATGATAGCTTGAATGGGCTATTTATAAACTTATGAGCATTTAATGCATGTCACTAATGTGGGTACGATGGTGGCTGCAGTTGGTGATCACACATTTCGAAAAGGGCGGCAGGAACGACAAGGTTCATAGAGAAGATGGCTCTCTAGACTTGGCTATTTTGGAATATCGAGCAGAAGAATGGCCATGAAGGTTGCAGGTCCCATAGGGCGGGCAGACTGACTGACCCGACGACCTTAGGGATGGTGAAGCCATATTGGAATTCTGCATTAGGTGGCTTGCGAGTGTTGACCTCCATTGCCCAGAGGATGTCAAATTTGAAGGTTAAAGGAAAACAGTCAGGGAAATCTTGCAAAGGCTTAAGACCTTGAAAATTTGAGGGTAGGAGAACTTGGTCGACTCAAGATAATTCTTCTAAGAATCATCAACCACTTAGGACTCAAAAAAAAATGGGGCATGCAAAATGCGGTGGCGAAAAGAGTGACCCAACAAAGCGAAAAGAGAGGATCCCCGTTTGAATGGGGCATGTGTGTTGTAGGCACAACAAATAGCGACTTTGATGGGGAATGCTCCCAAACGTTCTAAGGATAAGTGCTCATTCAGAACCTAGAATCTCTGGTTTTGCAGATCATGGGCCAATTTCCAAAAGTGAACTAGGAAACTCAAAGGAGAATGAGATCCTTTGCTGAATAAAACCACAAAAGCGTCTCAGAAGTGTGTGTGAGTGCTAAATTCATTCCTTTTTTTCAAAAACTATAATAAATGGTAGTTAATTAGACCAAACAAGTTATAGATCATCTAACTCCAAAAGTAATCTGGACATTTCCCCGCTACTGGTCAGGCGTCCATAGCCCCAATGGAGTTGTCGTTGTGACTCCACGAACATTTCTTTACTGCCAGTCGGGCGTCCATAGCCTCAGTAGAGTTGTCCGCACACCCACACGGTTGCTGAATTTTAACATTTTCCTTTTCTTTTCTTCCTTTTAATATCCTTTTGATACCATTTCTTTCGCTCAATCATGTAAGCATCAAAGCTTACAATGGGTTTGAACCCACAGTGGTCACTAAAACAGACTTATTATTTTCACTTGTTAGGTCATCATAAAAACCACTGCACATCTCTCTAGAAGCTATTAATGTTTATCTTGTAGAAGATGCCGAGACAAAATGTGATAAGACTCAACTAAGGGTCATGTTCTAGGTCAAGTCAAAGTTCAAATAAGGAGACCGCCCCATAGCAGCAATCAAATACCAATGGTTAAGAGTGAATAGTTATCCAAAGAACACTAAGAGTAGGAAACAAAGTGAATCATTCGTTGAGAGTGAGCATGGCCACCACATTAGGAACAAAGAGACACTCTCATCAAAACAAAAGCAACCGGTAAATGAGCAAAATAAAAGCGACGTGAAGCGGCAAGACAAAGCTAGACTAAAGCAACCTAAACTAACCTATATATAGATATTTACAAGAATAGCTCAGGAGAGCTCAAGCTTGGAAATAATGCTTCAGGTACTGCTCATTGATGGGCAATGAGACATCTTCACCAGTTAGGGTCTTGAGGAAAAAAACATTATCTCTGAGGATTTCAGCAATTTGAAAGGGGCCAAGCCAGAGCTTGTCGAATTTGTCATGTCCCCCTTTCTTTTCATGGGCCTTGTACCAACACAGGACCAAATCTGCAATTATGAAGTCCTTGACTTTGGCTCGTTGATCAAACCATCTTTTGACTACGCCCTAATGTTTAGAAAAAATTTCTATGGCATGATCACACACGTCTTCTAAGTGGATTAGCTCAACTAAATGAGCCTCTCTTCGATCCCCTTCTTCGTAAAATGTATTGATGAATTGAAGGGTGGGGATTTTCAGATGAATCGGGAACACAAGTTCTAGGCCATAGACGAGGTGGAACAGGGAATCTCCCAAGGTAGCCTTGTGACATGTACAATCTTCCCAAAGGGAAAAGTGGAGCTAGGTGTGCCAGCCCTTTCGATTCCTATCAAGCAGCTTTTTGATGATGGTGATGAGGTTTTTGTTTGTAGATTCAGCCAAGCCATTGCCCTGAGGTTAGTAGTTGGATGAAAACTTAAGGGAAACACCATAATCAAAGGCCCAACTAGAGAATTTAAGTGAGGCAAAGGCAGGTCCATTATCACAGATTAGGGCATATGGGCAACCGAAGCGATTTAGAATAAAACTTTCAAGGAAATTAATAACTACCTTTGTGGTACATTTCCTTCATGTAATAGATTTTTTCCATCTAGTACAATAATTAGAGGCGGTAAGAATGTACCTATGACCCATAGATGACAATGGGCTTATCAGACTGATGAATTTGAGACCCCATTGCACAAACAGTCTTACCTCCAAGACGGGTTGCAGCAGAACAACGTTCCTTTATTTGGTTACGACAATCTGGAAAACATGGCATGTGCGAACATGGCTATGGGAATTTTTGAAGATAGTTAGCCTGTAGTATCCTACTCACAAGATTTGATGAGCAGTAGAAGGACCAAATCCATGACCGGTACCAAACTTATCATGGAATTCTTTTAGCACTCTCGTTGCTTCTTCTTTTCCAAGGAATCAAAGGTAGAATCCATGATTTCTTTTGTATAGTACGGATCCTTGTAGCATATAGCTGCTACTTTTTAGTCTGAGGCCACGCTTTTGGACTCCCTATAGATGAGGTGGGCACTCGTTGTTCAGCAAGTAATAGACAATATTGTTGTACCATTCTCTGGGAGAAACATTTTCAAGTTGATACTGCTAAACTGTAAGCTTAGGCCCCGCTTCAGTTGTTGTTTCAGCTATCGTTTGGGTGAGGGCTTGTCCTCGTACCAACTTCATTGGGTGAATTTTAATGTCATACTCTTGCAACAAGGTGACCCACTTTTCTCTTCATTCTCCTAGCTCATTTTTCATTAGCAACATTTCCACTGCTAGAATAGGGACAATGGCCAATACCTTGTTCCAAATGATATAATGTCTGAACTTCTTGAATCCCCTAACGAGAGTGTATGCTTGCTTCTCCATGCTATGGTATCTTAGTTCAACATCCTTTAAGGGAGCACTCATGAAAGAAATTGGGTGCTCATTTCCTTCGTCGTCCTTCTGAGTTAAAATGCTGGCACATGAATGATTTGAAGCAAATGAATAAATGTAAAAGTGCTTCAGATAATATAGGATGGCCAACATGGGCACATCAGCAATGGCTTTCTTGATTTCCTTGAAGGCCTACTTTTCCTTTGGAGTCCACTCAATCTTGGCGTCTTGCTTTAGCATTGTGTTGAGCGGCTTAATAATCTCAACAAAGCCTGTAATGAATTTCCTGAAAAAGTTTATCTTTCTTACTACTAGGCAACTGAATCTTCAAGAGAGACTGAATGCACTTGGGGTCTATAGAGATTCCTCACTCTGAGATAGCATGCCCGAGCAACTTACCTTCAGTAACACTGAAGATGTACTTCTTTGGATTAAGCAAAATCCTGAATTCTTGGCACCTTTGAAAAACATTGGACAGATTGGAAACATGATCAGCTCACCTTTTTTAGAACACAATAAGATCATCCATGTAAATGATGATGCATTTTCTGATCAGATCCTTGAAGGTTATATCCATCACACACTCGAAAGTAGCACCAATGTTGATAAGTCCAAACGACATTCTCCTGTGTGCAAAGGTTCCCCACTTGGTGGTGAATGCTTTTTTGTGCTTGTCTTCGTATTGCACCATGACTTGGTTGTACCCAGAATACTCATCCAAGAAAGACATCATTTGTGAGACATTGCCTATCTATAGCACCTCATCCAATGAATGCATTTGATAGTTGTCCTTTTTTGAAGCTCTGTTTAGGTTGCGGAAGTCCACGCACAATCTGATTTCTCCATTCTTCTTCCTAACTGAGACCAAATTGGCCACCCACATGGAGTGCCTAATAGGAAAGATGATTCTAGCTGACAACAACTTTTTCACTTCCTTATAAATAATGGGCTCTAGTAAGGCATTGATGGGACATTGTCATTGTCGGAATGGCCGCATGTTTGGCTTAAGGGGAATAGTGTGTGTAATAATGGAGGTGTCATATGTCTTCAAATCCTCATAACTCCACACAACTACATCATGATTTTTTTGCAAGGAATTAGTGATTCCTTTCTTCTCCTTTGGTGTACATACCTTGCCAATGAATACATTCTTAACCTCTTCGTTGTTCCGAGGTTATGGGTGTCACACTGGTTGTTTATGAAATCCTTCTTTGCCTATTGATCTTGGTCTCAGATTTAATCCAGGTGAAATATTCACTCAAGATAAACCATGCCTCTTGGAATAGTGTTTTTTTTAAGGTTAATAATCCCTTCTATGTCTAACTTAGCTTCTTTAGCATCAACTTCATCAATTATTTGAGTTTCAAATACGTCAGATCTGGTGATAAACTTTAGGATATGCTTATCATCATTGAACGCCTATAAATGGGTGACATTATGTAGCACAGATGGGGTGGAGGTCAACTCAACAGTGAATCTCTTGAGTCTTGAAAAAGAGAGGGGTTGTAGCATATTGGCTGCTTGAGCCAAGGCATTAGCAGTATGGTTCTAAGAACTAGGGATTAGTTGTATGTTGAATGCATCTAGGCTTTCTAAAAGATCCCAGACTCTATGCCTATAGTTTTCTAGTCTTCTATCGTGGGAGGAGTATAATTTTTTGACTTGTTTCACTACCAGTTCTGAATCACCAAACACTCGCAACATTTTGACTTTATTTCTTACAGCCATTAAGAGGCCATGATCTAGTGCTTCATATTCTGCTACATTATTGGTGCAATAGAATTGAAGCCTATGGGCGACAAAGTATGTATTACCCATAGGGATGATGAGTTCAAACCTGGCCTCAAGTCCCTGCCTAGACTTGGATCCATCTAAGCACATCATCCAAAACTTGGAAGGTTCTTTGACTTCAGGGCCAATCATGCATGCATGCTTCCTTGGTTTCTCATTTGCATCCATCATTTTTGGAATGGGGGCATGCTCATTATGGTTGGTGGGAGTTTGTTTGGTCGGTGTCTCCTTTTGAGATGTGGCTTGTCCTTTGATGTGCTCTACTACTATCTGACACAAACAACACTAAAATTCTGAGTGGGCAACATTATGCACTCTGTACCAATTAGGTAGAAAAAGCTCTTGGAAATCCCTTCTTATTCCCAAACTAAGCTAATCTTGTATGCATTTTTCCATAAATTCTTGGAATCCATCCAACAATCCTACATTACCATCATTGTAAGCCTCATCATTATCTGATTCTATGAGCACTTTTGTGCTCTAGGGAACATAGGCTAGATTAGGAGGAGGGCTGCATAGTACCAAGAGGATCTCATCGGCTGCCTCCTCTTTTGGAAATTCCAATTCTCCATGATAAGTCACAAGGCAATAATTACCCAATTTTGTTTCAGCAAACAACACCTCATTGGTGTTGATATATTCTGTGATCATGAATTTCATGCATGGTTCCTGATCTATATGAATCTGGTTTGGCAACCCCTTCCACGACAACCACATGTGAGAGAAATTAGTTGTAGCATACCCATTCAATGCTCGGGTGAAGTCTCATCCCAAGATAATTTCATATGTATCAAGAATGTCTACAACTTGGATGTCAATTACCTGCTACACCCTTGGGTCTGTAGTGATCTACATAGGGATACGATTGATCTCTCCGACGATGTTCACCTTAGTTTTGTCTAAAGCTACTTTTCTTCTAGAAGGGGTTGGAACAATCCCAAGAGCCTTCAATAGAGCCAAAGGCATGACATTGGTTGATGCTCCCGAGTCAATCAAATAATTGTGCAAATTTTCTAATTGTTGTGAGGAAGGGTGGCATTTCTAGCTTTCCTTGGAATAACCCCACAGGCGTGTTGGACTGGGCTACCTAGCCTTTTTCCTTCTCATTGGTCTTTTCCTTGGTTTGCACTAAATTTTTCACTTTAGCAAGTTGCTTCCCAACTTGCTGATTAGTGGGGACATCTTTCCTTTTACCTATGATCTCTTGAATTACGGGCTCAATGTGGGGGCTCTTCAAAAGAAACTCTCTTGGCTGGTGTTTCTGGTGTCACCTTGGAGTAGGGGGTTCCATTAATCACCCTAAAGAAGTTGTTTCTAACTGCAAGAACCTTAAATAACTCAAAAGAAGACAGGATGATTTTGACCTTCTTGAACTCTTCAGGAACGCACTCCCCCATTTGCTCAATTTCAACCTTGAATGATCTATCTATGGACGAGATAGCTAGTTGGATTTATGTTTGGCCTAGCTGCTTGTTTTTGTTCAAGTATCATGTAGGCACATGGGGATAGTCTGGGTTGTTGCTAGAATTGGGGTCAAGTGGGGTGCTGAAATTATTAAGCGGAATGGAAGTAGTGAAAGGCCCCCCTACGTGTCTATTTCTTAAGTTATATGAAGAGGCTCTCTGATGGAACATTTGAAATTTATCTTCACAAGAATCTTCGTCATCTACTGGACTGTTATCTACTGAAGTAAAAATTTGGGATAAAGCTTCCTCATTACTTACCTTTTTAACTTCTTCATTCTTTGGGGAAGCAACCTAACTTTTAGGCTCATTGCTCTCACTTCGTGGAAGTGGGGCCTAGTTGACCACGAGCATGGAAGAATTGTATGGCTCAGACGGAACTATGTCTCTACAACTCGCACTATCAACGGTGCTTTGCACCTCTACTTGAAAGATTTCTGCAACTGTCTAAAATTTAGGGCAATCTAATTCAAAATTACTACTAGTCTTGTGAATCCTACACCATCTGGATAAGGTAGCTTCGGCTAAATATACCCCGCTTGTTGTATTATCAAGATTAGTAGCCTGATCAAGAGGAGTGGAAACACCTCCATTGTTTGGCCTTGTATTCCACATCCTATTCTATCTTTGTGAAGGTTTCCTCTCAAAATTATGGTTAGAGTTCTTCCCACGCTCATAATTATGTCTGGATGAAGTACCTGTCTCATGGTTATCCTTGTTGTCTTGGTTGAGGTTGGCCTAAATGCTGTGTTGAGAGGCTTTCAATTGATTATTTTGGTTCCTGAGGTGAGTCATTTCTATGGACACTTTTCTAATCATCTCTATCAACTCATCCAACTGATCTTTCTCGGTGCTGCTTGGCTATGATGTTTGGTTTTGGAGAAAGACGGGTTGTGTTGCTAGCTGGTTTTGCTGAGTAGGTGGAAATTTGGGCCCTTGTAGGTATGTCAGTACTTGTGACAGTTGTGCATAGGTTTTTTGTTGCTGAGGCTACAAGTAATGAGTCACTGGGGTTGCCTAGTTCGTGGGTTGCCCTGGATGAGGCACTATGGGTAGTTGTGACACTTGATTCATGAGGGGCGTCTGATGTTGTAGAGCTTGGGTAAGTCCTTGAATTTGCATAGGATGGGAAACTTTCCTAAAGGAGGGTAGCGAACCAGAGATGTTTTGTCCCAAATTAGTGCTGGTGATGACTGCCTCAACATAACCATCCACTAATTTGGTAAGAGTTGGTCACATCCTCTTCACCAATGCAGCTGTGAGGTTATCCAAGGCTACGTAATAGACTGAAAAAGTAGTAGCATCATTGAGCACATACAAAGCTTGTAACCTTGTGTATGCCTGGTGAAATCAATCATTGAAGGAGTTGATCAACTCGTTAACTTCCCTACAAATAGACATAAATTTTTGATATAACTTTGAAAGGTTGATTAGGATCTTATACTTCTACAAGAAGGCATTCATTAACAAGTCCCAAGATGTGATGGACCTCGTCGATAAGTTGATATACCAATAGAAGGCCTCTTCCCCCAAAGAATAAGGGAAAAGCCTAGATGCTACGTTTTCATGATCAATCTGCATATCTTTCAAAGTTGATTGGAAGATTTTAATGTGTTCTTTAGCTGTCCTCTACGGATCCCAAGGATTGAACTTCATGTAAAAGCTCTCTGGGTTCTTAGGAATATCATGGTAATCATTGAAGGACAACGGTGAAGGATTATTTCCTAGCCAAGCCATGAGGGGAGGTGTGGGTGGAATTTGTTGTTGGACATCAAATTGGGGTTGAACAGGGGTAGTGGTAGTTGGGACTGCACCTTGGACTTGGAGGTTAGGGATAGGGGCAACACCCCAACTGTGGGAAGCGAGCGGTTGAAATGCAGTTTGGGATGGTTGAGTGGAAGAGGTGGAGGTGGAAGAGGAAGGATGAGCGTGTGGCAGATGGAAGGAGGATGGGGTTGAATCAGATGAAGTAAATGAGGAGGATGAGGCTAAGTCCAATCTTCGAGTCTTTCTTGCCCTTGTAGGGGGTTGTAGTTCCTAAAATTCCCCTTTGTTGGGTGTGGATCTTAGAACTTTGTGAAATATTTTACGAGAAAATGATCCAATTCGATCCAGCTTAACTTCAAAGGGGGGCTCCTTCTAGTGCCAGTTCTATTAATGGGGTTTTTTGCACCTTCTCAACACAGGAAACACACAAGTGCACTACCTCTCTTGAAAGGAAATCTCCAACAAAAAGTTGTTGAAAATTACCCCAAGGTCTCTCAGGTGTCAAGTCATGACATGCATGGAATATCTCGATTGGTTTGATGTGATCTTACTGGTAATAAAAAGGCAGCCTTACATGGGTTAAACTGGAGGGGAATTGGATCCTTGGGTGGAGTTCATAATTTTTTTGAAGTGTTTCTCTATTGCTGCAAGTTTAGGACAACAGTCACAAACTCCACCTTAAATCTTTTGATTTGGCTTTACAATGTGCAATGAACTTTTTCTAAAGTACCTATTAAAAAAAGGGAAAAGGAGCAAGGAAGGAGAGAATTTCCTAGACCTGAAACTACTAATGAACAATGATAATGGAGGACCCTATAGTGGACAACCTTCCCAAAACAAAGTTCCACTTAACCAAAGCAACTTACAGTCTCATGAAACCTATGCAATCTTCTAAGGTCTGCAAATTTTCAACCTTTCATTCACCATTAATCATGAAAAAGAGATTGAATTTAAGTGCAACATTCATATAATATTCAGACTAGCTTTACACTATAGTTTATCATCAATAAACAACAAAAAAACATGAACAAGGAAAGGCATCAACACAACAACATTCTTCAAAACCAATGAACAACATCAACTAATCTACTAAAGCAAGATCAAACACATAGAAAAACAAAGTTAAACTACTCAAATTTACTAACTATGAGAAGAAGAATCGTGCAACATGAAGTTGGAACTCAAGAATCCACCAAATCAATGAATTTCTATTAACATTCCAACAACATGTCTTTACAACAACTCAACTCTATTTTGAAAATGAGGGGAGACCCCCTATTTAAAGTGTCCAAAAAGAAAAATGAATGGCCAAGATTTAATCTCATTGTGTGGCCGAGATTCACTATAAATTAGGGTTTCACTTACGGGTATGTGTAGGATCATCATGGAAAAAATAGACCCTTAAGTGGCAAAAAATTCAAAAAAATCCAAGTTAGGCAACTTGACGTAAAAATTTGAATAAGTTATCTATATTATTTCAAAAATATGTAAGAATAGAACCTGTAGCAAATTGAATGTAGTTTCTAAACTACTAGGTTTATTTTAAAATATTTGGTGAAAATTTGAAACTTCAATGCAAGAGTACTTAAATTTTAGGGAAAAAATAAGAAGTAGGTGTCTTCTAACCAACCTAACCACAATAAAATTATAATATATTTTTATAAGATTTTAGATATAAGTAGAGGACTCATGTCCTGATGTGATGCATATTTTTTGTAATTTTTTTCCAAGTAAATAATTAATTATAAATTTTTTATTACAAATTTTAAAAAAATATAAAAAATTGTATGTCTGACCACCTTAACTTGGTCAAAATTTATAAAATTCATTTTTTTAATCCTATATTATGTGAAGCATAGAATGTGACACATGTTTTAGATTCAAAAAATGTGATACCATTTGAAAGCTATAGATGTTTTCCAATTAGCCTATCAATTAGGACTTTGGTCGTAATTCAATTAGAAAATGAATAATAATTATTTATTAAATTCAAAGTAAAGCATAATTTATATTAGTGGAAAGCTGAGAATTTCCTTTAAAAACCCTTTTCATTTAATCAATTTTGGGTAAAAGAAAGTCGTCAGCCACATTGGCCATAATATCAGTTACATATCGCCAATTTTTGGCCTATCATGATCCTGCACATACCCCCACCCCCAAATATTTTACAATTTAAAATTTTATCTTGTCTTTTAGTTTATTTTTTCCTCATGTGGACTGTTCGCCTCCTACAATGATTTAATAACTAAGCCTTTATAGCCATGATTCAGAGGTTGGAAATCTAACTTGAATAGCTATTTCAATCATCATGAAGGTGCATTTAACTTGTCAACCCAAGCACGTGAACTTGAAATGGGTCAACCCAATAAGCCAAAGGAAGGTTGTGGCAAGGATTCCATTAGGAGAGGGGTAGGAAGGAAATCACTGGCTGAATTAAGGGCTAAAGATGGTGAAGCAGCTAGGAAAATCAAAATTATTTCTCTCTTAGACTCAGGGAAGGGTAACTCTCTTCCCCAGGAACAATGAGTCTCCTTTCATGGAATGTTAGGGGCTTGAATGCCCCTAACAAAAATAATCTAGTCAAGCAAAGGATCGACTTGACTAGAGCTGAAATAGTATTGATCCAAGAAACTAAACAATCTCAGGAGGAAGTAAAGTCAGTATTCAAAAGTTTCAAAAATTGGGAAGTGATAGTGGTTGAGTCTGTTTGAGCTTTGAGAGGAGTAGATATTTGTTGGAATCCATCCAAGGTGTCATTTGATCCATTGGTAAGTGGCAAGCTATGGATAAGCGATAAAATTAAAAGTTTGGAAGCAGATCTATAGCTTGTAATAGTGAATGTCTATGGTCTTGTTTCATTCCTGGATAAGAGGGCATTGTGGAATGAGTTGGATACCTTTTTTGGGTCCATTCAAGGCAAGCATATCATAGTAGTAGGGGATTTTAACGCCACCTTATATAGACATGATAAGAGAGGCAATATTGCTAGGCCTGGTCAAACACAAAGATTTTGAGGACTAGGTTTTTAGAAATCAATTGATGGAAATAGAACTCAAAAATGGGCAATATACATGGAACAATCGTAGATTGGGATTCAATAAAATAGCTGAAAATTTAGAAAAAAAAATCTTTAATGGAGATCTATTGATATTCTCGGCCTCCCTTGAAGGTGTTATTCTACCTTGTTCAGGCTCAAATCATTATCCCATTCAGCTTAACTTGGTAATGGAATCCAGACCCTCTGGAGCTCCATTCAAATTTGAAAACATGTGGTTCAAGGATGATAAATTTCTTGAAATGGTAGAGATGTGGTGGAAGGAAGAATTTTTTACAGGTTCCAAGTTATTTTTCTTCATAGCTAAATTGAAAAGCATCAAGAAGAAGCTTCTCGAATAGAATAAGGTGCATTTCTGTAACATTTTTAAATCTAAAATGAAGACTGAGTTCAGACTTTGACAAAACTAAATGAAGAAGTTCTTAGATATGGTATGGACAATGATTGCTTTATGAGGGAGAAATATATTCTCAGAGAATATGAGGATATCTTAGCCAAGGAGGAAACCTTCTAGAGACAGAAATGGAGGGAACTCTAGTTGGAGGCAGGGGACAAGAATACCATGTATTTTCATAACATTACCAAACAGAAGATAGATTTGAATTGTATCAACAAATTAGAAATGGAAAATGGAGTCTTTACTAAAGAACCATAAAAAATTAGAAGATAAGTGGCTACATTCTTTGAAATCCTCTTAAATAAGGAGGTAGGCGCTAATGTAAAAGAGCAATCTGAACTTTTAGTATATATTCCCTAGATCATTAGCAATGAACAAAACAAGATGCTAAACAGTAAGTTCTCAATGGAGGAGGTGGAGATGGTTCTTTTCCAATTGTATCCAGATAAGGCTCTTGGATCAAATGGTTTTCCAACTACATTTTTTCAACAGTGTTAGCATTTCTTAGGAAGAGAATTGACAAAGGCTTTGGAAGCTACAAGAAATTCAGGTCACTTGTTGAAGAAAGTTAATAATACTTTTTTGGAAATCATTCCAAAAAAGGAACATGCCACTAAGCTAGAAGATTTTAGACCAATATCACTCTATAATACAATATATAAGATTATGTCCAAAGTATTAGTCAACAAAATTAAGAAGATCCTTCCAGACATTATCTCAAAGGTGCAGATGGGTTTTTTCCCTAGTAGAACTATCTTTGATGGAGTTATCATTGCTCAAGAGGCTATACATTTGTTGCAAAAAAATAAGGAAGAAGGTATGATCATAAAGTTGGATATTAGTAAGGCATATGACAGGGTAGATTGGTGATTTCTATGCAAAAAACTTGAAGCATTTAATTTCTATCGGCAATTTATTAATTGGATATTTAAGTGTATTTCTACCCCAAGAATCTTTTTTCTAGTAAACGATTCTCTGGAAGGTTTCTTTGAAATTTCCAAAGGTTTGAGACAAGGGGACCCTCTATGCCCCTTTTTATTCATCATCATGGTGGAAGCTCTTGGTAGGGCTAGATCAGAAATGTAGTTGAAACTAGAAAGATCTTAGGAATAAAGGTTTCTAGAAGCATATCGATGAATCATCAACAATTTGTTGACGATTCTATGTTGCTTGGTTCATCAAACAAGAGGAAAGCAAGGAAGTTTATTAAAATACTATCATAGTATGTAGAGGCCTCAGAACAATAGGAAAATCAATCCAAATCTAAAGTGTTCTTCATCAATACCCTTCCTAGGAAATAATTGGGAATTATGTTAAATATATTAGGGTGAAAAAAAGGCTCCCTCCCCTACTCCTATTTTGGTTTACCACTAGATAAGGGTTTGGGAAACACCAAGTTATGGGACCCTCTTAAGGATAAAATGGAAAAGAAACTTGGATCATGGAAAGGTCGTTGGTTGTCCTCGATAGGGAGGATAGTGTTGTTGAAATCAGTAATTGCCTCATTACCGATCTATCTCTTGTCTCTCGTGGCCCTTAATGTTGGGGAAAACAAAGTCTTTATCTAGAAAATGAGGAGGTTTCTTTGGAAGGGCCTTTCGAAAAAACACAAAATGGCTCTAATCTCATGGGATAAGATCTGCAAGCTGAAAGAAAATGGAGGGGTAGGTTTGAAGAATCATATGTTGAAAAATAAGGCACTGGGGGCTAAGCTAATATGGAAGATGATTAGGCAACCAAACACTAAATGGGAAAGGATTCTTCAAGAGAAGTACCTAAATAGTGATGAAGAGACAAATATAGTCATAATTGAGAACCCCCCGAAAGGGTCTAAGGTTTGGAACTTTATGCTAGATAGTAGGCCTATTATCTGTAGGTTACTTTCTTGGGACATAAATGATGGAAGTAAGGCTCTCTTCTAGGAAGACTCATGGTGTGGTTTACCATGTCTAGACAATCTAATCGACATAAGAATCACAAGAGAATTCCTTAAAGAACATTGGAGTTCAAAGTTAAAGGATTACATTATACCCTCACATCTAGGATTAGTGTTTGGTTAGGAATGGAAAGATTTGAGTTCCCTACCTTTACCTCCACAATAAATAGAAATTCTAAGAAGCACTATTTCTCAACAACAAATAAAATTTAGGAGAGGGGAGAATAAAATTTAGGAGAGGGGAGGACAAGCTGATTTAGGCTACTTCAAAGAATGGAGATTATAATGTAAAAGTTGGATATCATTAGATTTCTAAAGGGGGAAACCTTCATAAAACAAAAATTCCTATCTCCTTGTGTTGGGATAATATTTCTATCCCTAGACCAAGCACCTTTGATTAAGCTTCTTTGCAGAAGAAGATATTGATAGCAGAGAAATTCAAGAAACTAGGTTTTGAAGGCCCTTCTAGATTTGTTCTCTGCAAATGGCAGGAAGAGACAGTGGATCATATCTTCATTGGTTGTCACTTTGCTCAAGAGTGTTGGCAATTGATATGTGCAAAGATGGGTTGGAGCATGGCCCTACCTAATGATATTGTTAGTCTCTTTCAATGCTAGCCTATAGAATCCAATAGTGGATTGTTGGAATGCCTCTGGAAGATTTTTTTTCCTTCCTTATCTGTGAATTATGGAAAGAGCATAACCATATATTTTTTCAAGATAAAGAAATGAATATAAGATCCTTTCAAAATAAGGTAGAAGCTGCTAGTGTGGAGGTGGAAAATCAAATATCTTTAACCCTCTCCTAAAAATAAGGGTCTTTCATAGAATGGGATGGTAAGAGGAGGTTTAGTTGGGCAGGCTTAAAGGTCCCAACCTTTGCTGGACCAGGAGAAGAAATTGTTACAAATATGAGGAAACAAGCTAAATGGTTAGTGCTTGAAACATCAACATAGCGATATAAATATCTTTACCAGCATGATTCTCGATGCACCATTTAAATAGGCAACATTTAGTCGAAAACATTAGTCTCCCGCCTATAAGGCATGGACTAATAAATTAAAATTAATATGTTAATTTATTATTTATTACATTATTCCATGTCATGCACTAATAATTTCTAACATGATCTATTTTTATGTATATCAGTGTTCATTTGTTTGGGAATTTTTAACTGTCATATAATAGTTGTAACTATCCTAATCGAGGGTAGAAATGACATACTTGTTATATTTTATCTTCCATTTTGTTTGAGGAAGATTCAGGGAGATGAATTAGATGTTAGGAAGTGAGAGAAAAACTTCTATAAGATACAAATTGGATAGCTTGGAGCATGCCTTGGCTTACCCAATTGATGTTTAAATTTTGGTTTAGCAATGTATCTTTGGCTAAGGCCTTTTACCTAGCAAAAAAAAAATCCCCAAAACATCAACATATATATATGGGATATGAAAAACTCACCGCCAACAATTCATCGCCAATAATTCACCGCGGGAAAATTCACAGCCATGAAAATTTACCACATGAAAAATTAAGTGCATGAATTTTTGGGGATTAATTTTCCATGGCGGTGAATTGCTCGTGGTGGTGAATTTTCCTGCGGTGAATTGTTGACAGTGAATTTTTCGTCGGTGAATTGTTGGCAGTGAACTTTCCTAGAGCCTATATATATATATATATATATATATATATATATATATATATTTGAAGCACCATTTTAATAGGAACACATTCTACCAAAATAAAAATTCACAAATAGTAAATGCAAATGTACTACTTAAACTGCCACACATTGCTACAAACAGTGGCTGCGAAGACATGACTACACTAAAAAATTCATGAAATATTTCCAATAGAAAAGTTCATTACAATAATTAAATTAAATAAATTACAAAATGAAAAAACCACAACGAAAATACTAGCAGCCAATGAGAAAATTGCAAAAAAAATCAATAATTTGCTTCCAATTTAAATTAATCCCCAAAACATCAACATATTACCCGCATGATTTCCGATGCACCATTTTAATAGGCAACATTTTGTTGAAATGAAAATTCACAAATAGTAAATGCAAATGTACTACTTGAAACACCACACATCGCCAAAAACAATGGCTACAAAGACACAACTATACCAAAAAACTCATGGAATATTTCCAATAGCAAAGTTCCTTACAATAATTAAATAAATAAATGACAAAATGACAAAACCACGACGAAAATACCAACAGCCAATGAGAAAATTGCAAAAAAATCAATATTTTCTTTTAATAAATTCTAACATGATCTATTTTTATGTATATCACATGCTAATATTTTCCATAGTCTTGAATTATTCTACTAGTAGTTAGTAGAAAGGAAAATTATAAAAATAATAGTGTTGATAATGATAGTTATTCTTATAAATTAAGTGGTATAAAGTTTGATATTTTATATAAAAGTCAGTTTCAACTACCTTTTTTATGGCTCTACAAAAATTCACCCTCAGTAATTCACCACGAGAAAATTCATTGCCATGAAAAATTCACCTCAAGTAAAATTCACCACCAGCAATTCACCACCACGGAAAATTAACCACATTAACATTTTTTAATATATATTTGGAAAACTTTGAATTTCTTTTGCAAAATAAAAATATTTTTCAATAATTGGTATTGTTAGCTATACCCCATAGGTAATCACAAATATTGTTGGTCTAGTCATTCTTAGCCACTACATTTTTTATCTGTTCAACAGAATATCTATATTTTTTCATTTTTTGTTGCTCTTGACCACTTAAATATTGTTCAATTTGAACCTCATTTATACTTTGTTCTCTTTTAAAATGTTTTCAATGAATTTCCAAATATTGAGATGATGTGCCAAAATCTTTTGTTTAAAATATTTTTTTAATATATTATCATGTTAAAGACATTCATATCAAAACAAACATAAAATTAAGTAAAAAAAAAAATTGTCAATAAATTGTAACGGAGGTAAAAAAAATTAAAGCTTTTGAAATATATATTAAAAAATATTAATGTGATTAATTTTCCACGGTGGTGAATTGTTGGTGGTGAATTTTTTATGGTGGTGAATTTTCCCACAGTGAATTGTTGGCACTGAATTTTTCATCAATGAATTGCTAGCGGTGAATTTGGTGTATGCCCATTTTTATATAACTACAATAAATGTACGATAGTCTAATACTTGGAAAAAAAATTGTGGCTATGTAAGATGTTATCTATTCAACGAATTAGAGTGAAGAAATATGAACCTTTGTAGAGTCAAATTTATTATGTCGTTATTTGACACTTTTTATTTTTGTAAATGAGGCATATGAATTTATGGATACATAATTGTATGAATAAAAAGAATTGAAATTCTTGCATAAAAATAATATTTTAATGAGGTTAGCCCGAACGGGTAGTAGAGTTGGCTTGGGTAGTGGGTTTTCTCCCCATTGGTCTCCAGTTTGATTCCACTCCCTGGTTTAAGAGGCGGGACTTCTTGCGAGTGGGGGATCTCACCCATAGGGGACTAGTCTCGCCATAGCTCACCTCAGGTACCCAAGGTAAGGGCTACTGGGCTAATGGGCTGGGTCACGAGGACACCCCTGTAGTATATATATATATATATATATATATATATATATATATATATATATATATATATATATATATATATATATATATATATATATATATATATATATATATATATATATATATATATATATATATATGTATGTATATTAATGAGGTTAATAATGAGTTGTATTTAATTAATTTATTCACTTAACAATTCTTATTTCTATCCAAATCTAGTGATTTTTTTTTACCTATAATAGAAATTGTTATGACATAATTTTTTGACATCGTTGATGTGAACTTACTTGAAGATGCCAGAAAAATATTATCTATCAATAAAGTGGTTATGTATTATAATGAAGAAATTATTCAACATCTTTGATTATACAAAATAGAAATATATTGGAGGATAAAGACATGAATAATTTTTTTACATCTTCAACATAAGAGATAAAATATCTATATGTTTAAAATTTTAAAATATATAGTTAGTTGTTAAACAACACACATAAATTCATACCAAGTATGAGCATTGTTGGAAGAATAAGGAGTTTTTCATTGATGCATTCATTAGCAACATGAGCATGTGGGATGAGCACAAGTTGTATAGTTATGCATTACAGTATTGTCATTGATGTCAACAATGTATTCCAGTATGGAGACCATTGTGTAGAACAATGGGTATAGCTTGAGAATGTTTGAGGATGCTTATGAAGTACAATTTTGCAAGAAGGTTTGATATGGTGATGGTGGTTGATATGGAAATTGACTAAGAGTCAATATAGGTAACTCTGTGTATAGACATTCAGTTTTTGGGTCCATATTGGTCTACTATATAAGATCTTGCTCTGAAATTCTAATATAATTATGTTGGATAGTAGAGGAACCTAAATCTAGAATCTCATATTGTTATGGTTTCTGGTAAAGAAGTTATGAATGATAGAAGTTCAGTCTAGCAATCACAGAGGTTTCTAGTGTAGTATACATGTTTGGTGAATTTGCACTTCTCCACAGGTTGGAAGGATTTGCAATTTTGTGGGAAGGTTGACAGATGTCAATAGTATATATATATTCTAAATGGCATGGATTTTGGAGGTTCGTGTTTCTAAATGTGGGTGTACAATTGGAAAATTTTGATATTAGGTCATTACCAGTACAAAGCTAATGAGTTTTATGTTTTGTGGAGTTTGAATATGTGTTGATCTGTTATGTGGGTACTATTTTGGGTCAATGCCAACCTATTTTGAATTTTTATGATTTTTGAATCTTGGCACAAAGTTTGCATGAGTGGATTGTGAGCCAACAAGTTATATTTTGTATAATACATCCAATTAGGCTGACCTAACTGATGTTGAAGGTAAAGCAGATATATATGAAGGATCTTTTTTGATGTTTTGTGTGGTGTGACATGTGATATGATTTTTTGGATGCAAATTATGTGATTATAAGGAAAATACCGAGCAGATCATAGTATTAATTTAGATCATTATGAAGCGTGTAAAGTCCATATTTTGAGCTTTAATGGAACAATAATTCACACATATGTTAGATGCAATTGTAATAGTTCAAATTTGGTTGTGTGTCATAATCTCTTCTATCTATTTATTCTTTTAGTGGGCAATGAGTCCACTTGGATAGTGAGTCCACTTGTAGTGAGCACTTCTATAATATATACTATAACCATTTATTAATATATTGTGAGCTAATCCTCACCAACGTTCTTCCCATTTTGGCTTAATCCAGTGTTCATGTGATATGTAATGTTGTTGGTTGTTTTCATGCTTTCATTCATTACTAAAGATTAAATATGCTATAGGATTAAATGTTTAAATGCTTAAGTGGTTTAAAATAATACCGATTCACCCCCCCTCTCAGTATTTTGAGTGTTCAACAAGTATGTCATAGTCCTAGATATGAACATATGTGACATCTATAGAAACTTTATTTGTTTATTTCTATTATGAATTGTTTGTGTGAATAAGGTATTTTACCTAACTAGTTCACTCAGTAGGTCCTATTCACATGTAAATTTTAATTGGGTCTTTGGAATCCTTCTAGAAGTCTTAGTCGACATTATATCTTATCTTATATTTTGTCATTCAATTCTTATTTCCTACGTAATTTAATATTAGTTTTCTCATGACATAGGAACAAGACACTTGTCATGATCTTGCCTAATATTATGTTTCATCTCAGCTATATAACCAATGGTATCTCACACATTGTGCATTCATTCTATTTGCGTTCTTTGATAATAATATAATTTATTCTTGTCATATTGATCTTCTGTTTTCATTGTTATTTTATTTTTGGCCTCAAGATATTAGGTGGTTATCTCCATAGCCAACTCTTACATGGTATCAAAGCAAGTTGAGTGCCTTTGGTTAATCATTCTGAGATATGTTAAGTACAGATATTGGCAAATCTTGGAAATTTGAGTATTCTCTTCTCTTGCATCAAATGGTGACATGGAGAATCATAAAATCTTGATAGAAATACCTGTAGTGTAGAAAAATGTATCAATTTTACATTTTCACACTTATTTTAGCCCTTATGAACTAAATGGGCTTAATTATGCCTTATTTAGGGTTTTGTAAGGTATTTTCTTACACTTTCACACTAATCTAGATTTTTTATTAATTAATTGGGCTTCTTTATGCTTTATTTGGCCTTATTTTACATCCACATGCCTTATTTAATGCATCTCTTTGAGATTAATCCTGACATTTATCAATATCCAATCATAATTCATGTGTTTTTTTATTGTATGGCCCATATTTAATGATTTGGGACTCATACGCCACCTTGGACGTATGGGTCCCACCTAAGTTTTGGGGCCCCAATCTGGATTTCACATTAATCTAAGCCTTTCTTGAAAAATGTGTCCCAAGCTTAGCTTAATGGGACTCATATGCCAAAATTGGTGTATGAGTCCCGATTAGCATAGACCTAATTTCAATCCAAATTCTTGGTGGGATTTTATTCTCCTAGATCTAATGTCAGCTTGTAGTGTTGTAATTTCGAGGAATTTGGCATAAACAAGTATAAATACAAGGCTATTTCACTCATTTCACCTAAGACTTTCATGAGAGCTTCCTTATAGAAAATTTGAGTTCACAAGAGAATTCAAAATTTTACAAGAGCATTCAAGACCTTATTATCAATTTTTTTAGATCATTATTCAAGTATCAAGCATCATGTTTTTTTTTTAGCTAATATTTGTGATTTAGGGTTTCATGATTCAAGAAAGCATTCAAGTCAAGATTCATACCAAATTCAAGCAGGAGTCAAGATCCACATCCATTGGAGCCATTTCATACATATTTGCAACATCTTATTCAAGGGTTTGGGTATGTGTAGGATCATCATGGAAAAAACAGGCCCTTAAGTGGCAAAAAAATTAGAAAATCAGAGTTAGGCAACTTGATGTAAAAATTTGAATAAGTTATCTATATTATTTTTAAAATATGTAAGAATATAATTTGTAGCAAATTGGATGTAGTTTCTAAACTACTAGGTTTATTTAAAAAGAGAAAAAAACTATTTGGTGAAAATTTGAAATTTCAATGTAGTAGCACTTAAATTTCAAGGAAAAAATAACAAGTAGGTGTTTGTTTGACCACCCTAACCACAATAAAATGATAATATTTTTTATAATATTTTAGATATATGTAGAGGACTCATTTCCCCATGTGATACATTTTTTTTTTAATTATTTTCCAAGCATATAATTAATTATGAATTTTTTAAAAAAATATAAAAACTCATATGTCTAATCACCTTAACTTGGTCAAAAATTCATTAAATTCATTTTTTATTTTTCTAATCCTATAGTATGTGAAGCATAGAATGTGACACATGTTTTAGATTCAAGAAATGTGATACCGTTTGAAAGTTATAGATGTTTTTCAATCAGCCTATCAATCAAGACTTTAGTCATAATTAAAATAGAAAATGAATAATAAGTATTTATTAAATTTAAAGTAAAGCATAATTTATATTGGTGGAAAGCTAAGAATCTTCTTTAAAAACCCTTTTTGTTTCATCAATTTTGGGTAAAAAAAAATTCGTTAGCCACATACCCTACACATACCCATCATATCACCACTTTCTAGTCCATCATGATCCTGCACATACCCATTTGGTGAGTTGCAACATTGCATATTTGTCCATTCATCATTCCTTCTTTCTATTTCATTCTATTTCAAGGTTTGATTACCAAAATGGGGTTTGACCAAGGAAACCCCTTTCCACTAACAAAACAACATTTTCCCTCTCTTTATTGTGTGATTCTCATATCTAGTTTGAAGATACATTAGAGAGTAAGAGTGTAAAAAGTTTTCAAGTTTGTAAAGTTGGCACCTTGTTTAGAAGATCACTAAAATACACCTACATAAGAAAATTCAACATTTCATATCTAGAAATGAAGATTGGAAGGAAGAACAATGATAGAAGAGTAGATTTAGACTTTGAGCCCCTGAAAAGATTGAGCAAGATTGATACAACACGTCTGGCATATGAGTCCTAGTATAGGGATTTTCCCAAATTTCAAAAGTTCTAGACTTGTCACTTCTAGATTTCTATTCCTACCCAAAAACCCTAATCTGGGACTAAATCACCTAACCTCGTGTATGAGTCCTAAAAATCATTAAAATCAAAAAAATTCAGCATTTCATACCTTTTTCCAAGCTTCTACAGGTTTCCAGGTGCACCTCTGTACTTCTCCAGTTTATTATTCTAATTGGCATTCATTTCTAGGTCATTTACTTAAGTTTTGTACATCATTAGGTTTTTCATGTTACTTGTCTTTCCAAGCCCTAGCTTGGTGGTGAACCCCCTCTTTAGTCTTTAATCATACCCTTGGACACCTTATTTTTTATCTCTTTTCCTCATTCTATCATTGGATTGAGATCTCTAAGGTATCCTTTAGTGAAACCTGAGTGAAATAGGATGCCCTTATCACCCTTTGTTCCATCTCCTAAAAGGTAGAACCCTATTTTTGAGGTTTCATTTTGGTGAACCTAGCCTTTAGAACACCTTATTTCTGATTTGGAGTGCATCATAGTCCTAGCTCTAGCTTGTGTTAACTTTGTATTAGGTCTTGCATTAGTTAATTTGTATCTAGGGTTTCTAAAGCTTAAATTAGTGAAAGTGCATATAGGTTGCATTTTTGCCTCTTACATCATTGAAATTCACTTAAAATCTACATTTGCACTTATTCTAAACATCATCCAAAACATAAAACATAATATTCACACAAAATTTGCTAAAAGTGGTGCTAAAACCCTAACCTAGGACTCATATGCCCCTCTGGGCAATTTAGTCCTACTACAGGTGGTTTTTCCTAATTTCTGGATATTCTATGGCGATCGTTATTTAGTATTCAAATCCCTAAAAAAGGTCTTGATTGGGACTCATATGCCCATCTAGGCAATTTATTCCCATTACAGATTTTAAACTACATTTTCCAGAATTAAAAACTCAGTTCCTATATTTCAGTTGGTTGTTATTACATTTCTGCTTTAGTTTG